>PVIC010003508.1:0-20598 GCA_004025085.1 Thryonomys swinderianus | reverse complement strand
TAAATAATTAGAATGGAACATGTGCAAGGATTCTGAAATCTATTGTATGCTATCACTTGATCTAGGGGCTAGCTACATAAATGTGTTCATTTTGTGTAAGTTCATCTACCCATAGAACATAAAACTCATCCACTTTGTTTTATATGTGTTATGCTTTGGTAAAAATTTGATAAAATTTTTGACATACATTTTTACATGCCCAGATTTTTTATAATTTTCTACAAGCTTGTGGTATAATAAGAATTTCAGAATAGGGCTGCAAATGAAGCTTGCCTGTAGGCTACTTGCCTATCCTGCACGGCCCTGGGTTAGCAGTCATTAACGAAAAAGATAATTCATAATTTTTTTTTATTTAGGCTATAATTTGATTATAGCCTATACATGTGATATAAATGTGTATACTGCAAAAACAATCCTATTCTGTACCATACCATTTTCCTGTTCTGTGCCATACCATGAGTTTTCTTCGTTGGACCCTACACAAATTGTTGTAGAGTAAAAAGACATGAAAAATCTAGTAAGTGCTGTTGATTACAATGTCTTCTGCACCTACAATCTGAAGAATAATAGTGGAGTTCTGAACTGAGAAAGTTAGATTGATAGTAGGTAAAAAGCTTCAGCAGCAACAGAAAAAGTTGTTTGATAAGAAAGACTCAGAACACTGATAGTTCTAAAGCTATTGGTGAGTAAAACGTGCACTTGATAAACTACTAGATCACCTCGGAAAGTGCTTTAGCCTAAGAGCAGTCCACTCAACACTCAATTACTCAGGGCTTTCAGTTGTCTTCATCCTTTTGATAGCCACTGTCTGAAGGACAGACTAGCCCAGTATTCTGCTCCGTAATATTTGTTTACCTTTAGCTAAGAGATGGTGTCTGTCCTGATTTCCTCTAAAATGCTCAGGGTCAAATGGTCAAAGCTTAGACTCAACCCAGGTGTTTAACTGTTACATTTTAAAATGTGCTATTGTCATTATTGTTTTGCATTGGCTTGTAATGCTGTATAATGTGCTTTTACTTTGACTATATTAATTTGAAAACAAGAGTTTAAAAAACTAAATTTCTAGTAGTTGATAAGTGCTAACAATCTGTAAAACGTGTTACCTTATTGATTACTTTTCATATTTTATGAGTGATAACTGTATTGTTTTCATGGAGCATTTACTTAGCACTGGTGTAGATTTAGCCCAAAATTAGACACTGGCGGAGAAATCAAACTGGATTTAATGTAGGTGCAAATTTGCATACCT
The DNA here is from genome assembly GCA_004025085.1 of Thryonomys swinderianus. Taxonomy (NCBI): domain Eukaryota; kingdom Metazoa; phylum Chordata; class Mammalia; order Rodentia; family Thryonomyidae; genus Thryonomys; species Thryonomys swinderianus. The sequence goes on along the minus strand of PVIC010003508.1, from coordinate 19,349 downwards.
ACAGGGCCTGAAAACTAACCTAAGTAAATATAGTGGTCATCATGGAAGAAAACATGTCCCAAGCCCGTGAGAAAGGAAACGTGATCATTTGCCTCAGTGCCCTAAAGACAGTAAGGAGGATTATTAATCTGGAACCTTTCTAAACTAGACAAGCTCTAATCAACTCTAGGTAATTATAACCAGACAGAAATATGGGCTCAGTATGGTATGATTTTTAAAAAGAGAAATCTGAAAAGCTCTCTATAAAAAATAAAGAAGTAAATAAAAATCTGTTGATTTCAAAACTAACCTAATTAGAAAACAATATACACATGCACACATGCATAGGCACATGCACACACACACACACACACACAGTATTGCTAATATCATGAACCAAACAAAATCCTTCCAAGAAAAGGGTGTTTACAATGTGGACTTATAAATTTCATCTTTCTACTGTTATCAGGGGAAATAGGACACGTAACTTATGTAAGGGGCATGAAACAAAACTAAGTGTATAGTACTAACAGTACTTTAAGAATTCATCCTTTTTCTTGTTTGTATGGTAGCCTGTGTTTAGACTGTTCAAGCTCCCTGCCTGCCCTGTGTGAGTTAGAAGGGTTCAAAGATAAAAAAAACATTTTCTATTGTCAAACAAACCTTGATCTGGTAGAAGAAACAAATAATTAGAATCTAGTAGTAATAAACAGTATGGAAGAATTTTAGAAAAAGTTTTTGCTGCCATATTTCTTGAGCCCATAGAAAATAACTGGGAAGTAATCAGCTCCTCTTTGAACTTTATAAATATATCCCATTTATCTGGTCAATGAAGCTTTACTTTTACCTAGTCAAAATAACCAGTGACAAATCATAAAAAGACCTCACAGTCAACTTCTATAAGAACTGTCATGGAAGAGACTGAAGAGTTTTTAGTAACTGTTTTTAAGTACATAGTACACACATACACACACACACACACACACATATACATATATATATATATTTTGAGACAGGGTCTTGCTTTGTAGTTCAGGCTGGCCCTGAGCTCACTATGTAGCCCAGGCAGGTCTCCAACTCAGCAATCCTCCTGCCTCTGCCTCCTGAGTGCTGGGATTACAGGCATGAGCTACCATGCTCAGTACTATGGTATATGGTACTGATTGCTGGTGGGTGTGAGTCACCATGCCCCTTATTGTTGTATGTGGTTTCTGGGGGTCAAACCAGGAACCTCGTGCTTGCTAGACAGGCGCCAGAGTCACTGAGCTAAATCTTGTGCCCAGTACATAATATTTTTAGTTGTATTAATAAGCAAGGTTACTTCCTTTTTTTTTTTTTTGTAGTATGAGGAATTGAACTCAGGCCCTTCTGCTTCCTTGGTTGGCATGGTATCACTTGACCTAAATCCCTATCCCGGGTTACTTCTTTTAAATGGGCAGACTATCTAATAACTATTTTACTTAGTCATACACTTATATAAACACAGATTGTTATATTTCTTAGCCACTAAAGATAATCTTACTTTTACTTCAAGTTGAGTAATAGAACAGCCACTTTTCTTTTTTGTACATGTAAATTATGGTCAGTCATAAAGAAGGCATTTAGTTGAATTAACTGTCTTTAATTCTAGAACTCCTTGTGATAAAAATAGGTACTATGTACTCTGGGAATGCTGAACAAACTACCATTCAAACTATTTACTGCTATATGTAATTTATTCATAATGTAGGTATTAAAGGTGTCTCAGTACTCAAATTCTATGAATGTCTTTATAAATATTAATTTCAGGCTTGGGATTTAGTTCAGTGGTTCTGGCACCTGCCTCGCAAGCATAAGGTCCTGAGTTCAATCCCTAGTACCATATACTACAATGCCTGGCATCATGGCCCATGCCTGTAATCCCAGCAATCAGTATCATACACCACGATGCCAGGCATGGTGGCTCATGCCTATAACCCCAGCACTTGGGACAGAGTCAGAAGCAGGAGGATTGCTATAAATTTGAGTCTAGCCTGGGCTACATAGTGAGCTAAGGGTCAGTCTGAACTACAAAGTGAGATCTTGTCTCAAAAACAAAATTTTATAATATATATATATATATATATATATATATATATATATATATTATATATGTGTGTATATATGTGTGTATATATATATTCATTCCCCTGTATATAAAACAAAATTTTATATATGTATATATATTCATTTCAGTGTATAAAACTCTGTAGATTTGAAGAGAGGTCATTTCACATCTGTGTATCTTCAAAACTTCCTTCAGGCATTTTTCCACTAAGTTACAATGTGGATAGAAAAGAGGAAGTTAATGATTGCTTTTTGAATGTTATTTGGTCTTTTTAAGTGGAAGAACAGTGTATTCATTTGTGATAAAAATCTAGATATATGAATGATGTAATGAAGTATCGGTTGCACTAATGAGATGGGAAGATCCAAAGACTTCTTGGCTGTTTTAGTAAATCAAATAACCACCTTCCAACATGAAAAAACAAATGTTGAAAACGCTTCTGTCAAAAATAAACTGTTCAGTATTTTATAGCAGGTGTTACTGACAGAAGAGACTGGAATTTCCTATAACCGTTGTTCTTTAAAGAACACAACTTTATAGTGTCTTTCATCATTGTCATAATATGGTAATGATTAAATTCACCTGCAAAAGCCCAAGGCATCTGTTTGTTTCATGGGAACTTCCAAGTATCTTGTGTACAGACTTGTTTGAGTAGGAGTTCATGAATACTAGTATAGGGAGCTCCAGCTTATCTCTCACAACCAAGGAATGGCATGTTCTGCTTCGTCAAATATTCTCATTGGAGAGCTGCTACACATTCCACACGTTGTAATTCTCCAAGGGTAAACTTTGGTTAGCATTAAGGCAGCACTCACAGGGCCCATTTCTTGCTTTGATGCAATCATGAAAGTTTATCTTCTTTATCCCTTGGACTCAGATTATTCTATTTTTATGGATTATATCAGTCTTGGCAAGAATTTAATAATAGTCCATAAGTGAGACTCATAGTCCATAAGTAGACTCCTCTTAGCCTGTGGAAAGACCCAAGATTCTTACTCTGCCTCAGACCACCTTATCAAGACTACATTCCTTGATCCTGTTCCAGTTGACTGACTAGCTCCTTGTGCAACTAGATTGAGCTTCAGTGTTTGGATTGACAATTGTGTAACAAAGACCTTCCTTCATAACAGCTGATTTAGATAGCTTGATTTTGATTCTTATGATCATGATTAGAATAAATGATTTGAATCATATAATGACATGAGCTTTTGCAATGTAGAGACTGTCAGTATCATCTGTAAACCTGAACTCTTTATTTCTATAAACACAAGAGATGCACTGTAGAGTGTTTATTTTATTATGACATGGGCCACTAGATACTTTCAAAAGTAAGAGTCACTGATTAAAAATACGTGAATACTGTGGTAGATGCACACAATGAAATATTAAGCCATAAGAAAAAAATAGTTCCATTAGCAACAAGAAGGATGAACCTAGCTAACTGAAATGAAATAGACCCAGAAAGATAAATCTGGCCTCATCTCACTTACATGTGGAATCAAAAAATGTTGAACTCTTAGAAACAGAGAATAGAATTTCCAGAGGCTGATGGGATAAAGTAGAAAAAATGAGGAGGTATTAGTCAAAGGGTACAAACTTCCAATTTTAAGATGAATAAGTTCTAATATCTAAGACCTAATATTCAACATAGTGAATGTAGTTAATGTATTATATTTCTGATATTTTCTTAGGAGGTACATCTTATATATATATTCTCACTACACAAAATATAAAGGTATTTTGAGTGATAGATTCTTGATTGTAGTAACACATTAAAAAAGTATATGAAACACCCATTATATACTTTGAATAAGCACTATACATGTTATTTTCCTGTCCTAAGACATACCCAACACCTGTAACACAGAGAAGAAAAATAAGTCTATTTCTCATTGGAGGAATTCAGTCCGTGGTTGGCTGGCTCCAAAAAGGGAGCATCATGTAGACCACTGTGGGGAAGGAAAGTGTTCATCACATGGAAGCCAAGAAATAGGAAGAAATAGGGAGGAGCGGGGGATAAGCATGTACCTTTCCAAGTCAGACCTCCAGGGACTTCCCCTTTGGTCCCACCTCGGAAAGTGAGACTTGTGAAACATTTTAGATCTAAACCACAACATCTGCCTCTGGCTTCATGTCGGCCATCTCATGCAAAACACATTTAGTTCATCACTGAGAGGCAAGTTGTTAATATTTCCAGCACTGCTGTGACACCTATGTCTAAAATCTCCTCTGAGACTCAAACTCTTACCTATGAGCCCTTATAAAATCAATGGGAAACATTGCCATTCCAAAAGAGAGGTATAGGAAAATAGGAAGAAATCAGCCGAAGCAAAACCAAACCTACTAGGACAACCATTAATTCTTGTAGCTCTACATCCAGCACCCAGAGCAAGTTGTTAAATAGTGAACTCCAAAGGGCTCGGTGGTCCCACTTCTACATCACTGCCACTTGTGGTCCTCATGGTCTTTCTGTTGGGTTGGCTTTGCTCATTGCCTCCAGATTTCCCCAGCAGATTTTCCATGTTTCTTGCATTCTCCAAAATCCTGGAGTCTCTCTCTCTCTCTGTTGCTGTCTCTCTCTTTGTCTCTCTGTCTCTCTGTCTCTCTGCTTCTCTGTCTATCTCTGTCTCTCTGTCTCTGTCTCTATGTCTCTGTCTCTGTCTGTCTCTCCCTCTCTCTCTCTCTCTCTCTCTCTCTCTCTCTCTCTCTCTCTCTCTCTCAGTACCAGTGATTGAACTCAGAACCTTGTGCTTGTGAGGCAGGCACAGTGCCACCGAGCTAAATCCCATCCCTGCTGGAAAGGTAGACAGCTCCTGTCCTATAATAAGGAGAGAGACATCAGCTACCAGCATGTAGCTTAGAAATAGAATGTATTCGAAGTGGGTAGTATGATACGGCTGAAGCCACTTTGTTTATTTTTTTTATTTGCTTATTTTAGGTGTCAGGAATTGAACTCAGGGTATTGCATATTCCAAGCATGTGGTTCACCACTCAGCTAGGACTCCAACATCTGTTCATTTATATTTTTTTAACAAACTATATTCATTATCATCTTAAGGTAGTTATATCAAGTGTATTTGCTTTTTAGTAATTGATAAGCTTTGCATCGTGGTTGGATGTATATTTTCCTTCCTTTTTCTGTTTATCGGTAGTGGAAGAGTTGTATATTTGAAGAGTTATACCCTTATTTGACCAGAAAAAATGTAGCAGTTATGTGTCTCCACTCAGGGAAACAAGAGAACCTGTGCCATTTGGGGGGTTACTCTTTGAAGAAACAATGATCCGGTATGAGGTAGTTGGATTCTTGGTGCAAATGCTGGTTGCATTGCTCTAGTACAAAAGGAGGGGTGAGCTTAGGAAAAAGCTAGCAGTTGTCCCACTGCCTCCCTGGATCTATTCATCATGGGTGTCTGCCCAGGTTCACCAGGGACAGCCTCAGTCAGACTGATCTTGGGGCTCCGGACACTTCACCAAGACAAGTTTAAAAATATGCCCCTTTAAGTTGATCCTTCCCCAAAGAGGTCTGAAACATACAGAGTTCTTGGTGAACTCTGTAGTCCTGGCATTTTGTGAGATTTATAAAACCCTCCTAAGGATTGCTCTGGGATCAGAGAAGCTCCTCAGTGCTCCATGGCCCAGGGACCAACTCCTTACACTAATGAGAGGGGAAGGAAGCCATCATCACCCGAGCTGTGCGTCTGCTCACACCTGCCCTTCTAGACTCGAACAGGAGGGGGCTGATGATAAGAATTATTCTTTATTACTCAAAGTTTCTACAGAAAACACTTTTTATCACTCTGAGACAAACCATAGCAAGAGATTAAATATCCCTCTTGGGTTTTCATTATTATTAAGCCACATTTTCCCCTGATTCTGTGAGATTTAGCTCTTCAGATGGAAGATACACTGAAGAAAACTCTTTACCACATTAATTTTTTTCCAGGAATTTTTTTTTTTTTTTATCCTTAGAGACATGAAGATCTCTCCCTGCCCCACCTCCATTTCTCGCACCAAGTAAAGTATTTTAGCTTGGATTATACCGTAAAAATTTCTCTCTTGAATTCTAACCAAATTTCAATTTGAAAGCAAGACGTTTTATTCTTTATCTTCTTGCCCCACATTACAGTGTTTAATTCTAGTATTACTGGCAAGATTATCTTTCCTTTATTATTCTAACCTTAACTTTATAAAAAAAAATATCTTACTCAGTGCTTTTACCTCAAGATTAGAGAGTTCAAACATCTGTGCATTTTTTTTATCTTTTTTTTTTTTTTTGAGACAGGGTCTCGCTTTGTAGTTCAGGCTGGCTCTGAGCTCACTATGTAGCCCAGGCAAGCCACCGTGAACTCAGCAATCCTCCTGTCTCTGCCTCCCGAGTGCTGGGATTACAGGCACAAGCCGCCACGCCAAACATCTGTGCATTTTAAAGCAACATATCCATCTACAGAAATTTGCTGCATTGTTAAGGAAATAGCATAGGGATAGTGAGACTTACAAAACAAAAGTGAAAGGGAGAAAAAACAATTTTCAAGTGTGAGCTTTGAGTTCTCTATTAGACTAAATAAATAACTTTACCTATATCTTTCCTACCTTAAGTAAGACTTCATTTTAGAAAATCCAGGCCAGCCAAAAAATGTAAGGCAGTGTGCCACCATTTAGAAGTCAAACAAGATTCTAAGACTTTCTTTAGAACGTGTGTTAAGCTATAGCAGAAGCACATGGTAATAGAATGAACCAAAGTCATTTTTATCAGTATCCTTTTCCTGAATGGAATACTATTGCCCTACTAGGTGATCCTGAAACAAATGTATAGAAATAAATAGTTCAGGTCATTTAATCTGAAGGTTGTAGATAAAGATGGGTACAAATCATTTAAAAGGTCATTAGCTTTAAAAAGACTTGTCTACCCAACATTTGAGGGCAAACACTTCTTTATTCCTCATTTGTTCTTGGTGCTGAAAACTAAACCCAGGACATCATGATATTAAACATGATTCCTACCACAGGGCTATATCCCTGATTCCTGATTTGCTATTTCTTTTTTCTTTTCTCTCTCTGTTTTAGTTTTTTGAGACAGGGTCTCGCTTTGTAGTTCAGGTTGGCCCTAAGCTCACTATGTAGCCCAGGCCAGTCTCAAACTTGTAGCAATCCTCCTGCCTCTGCCTCTCAAGGGCTGTGATTACAGGCATGAACCACCACGCACTGCACTGTGATATGTGGTATGGAGGATCGAACTTGAGACCTTGCGGTTGCCAGTCAGATGCTGGAACCACTGTGCTAAATCTCCAGCCCCAAATTTGCTATTTCTTTTAAAAAAAAAAAAAACTAAGTTTGCTGTTATTACTCCATGATACATTCATTAATATACCCACTGATTTTGTTTTTCATATTTTAAACCAAACCAAAGAAATAAAAATATAACATCAACAATAAAAGGTGAAACCAGCAAATAAAGTACCCTGCAATGTTGATCGTCTAAAAGAGGAGCTGTGAATCTTCCCTTGTGTCTTCCAGAGCTTTTTCTTTTCAGGAGCACTAGGAAAACTGCACACTGGCAGCCAGAGAAGTTGGAAATGTCTATTTCAGATGTGTTTCAGGTATTTCCTCCAAAGTCACTGAGGGGATGTCGCTTCCCTTCACTTTGTTCTCAGGTGGCCTCCTCAGAGCCAGCTGAGGACTACAAGTACCAAACGGAAGGCTAGACAGAAGCAGTGCTGTTCGATGGGAGTGACAGGTAGTTCCTTTTGCTGCAGACAGATCCAAAATGGATTAATGTTCAAGCCAGGCCCTTTCACCTGGACTCTCTCAACAGAATTGACAGAGCAGTGTGCGGGCCTTGTCCCTAGACCTCCTGACTCTTCTGCCACCTTAGAGTTGACACCACTTTCTGATCTGAGACAGTGTGTCATTCAGGGTCAATAGTTGTGCCATTCAGTGAAGTCTTGCGGTAGATTTCCTCTGTGGTGGGAGGAAGAGAGAAAAAAGGGAAAGAAAGAAGAGGGAGAGGGATTGTGGAGGAGCAGCGAGGAAAGAACCTCTGAATAAATAGCATCTGTGCCCTTCTCATTGGTACTTTTAGGACACAGTGATGATCTCTAGTATTATATATACCCTGTCTTTATTATGCAAAGTGCATTCTGTACTCATACCTGTAACTCTCAGGGAAGGAAACTGAGCACAGTGCTCTTTGTTTCGTGCTTTATTTATTCATTTATTTGTTTGTTTGTTTGTTTATTTTGAGACAGGGTCTCACTTTGTAGTTCAGGCTGACCCTGAGCTCACTATGTAGCCCAGGGAAGCCTCAAACTCAGCAATCCTCCTGCCTCTGCCTCCCGAGTGCTGGGATTACAGGTGTGAGCCACCATGTCTGGCTTATTTTTTTTTTTACCATTCTTCCTGGCCATGGTCTCAGCAATGTAGCTGATAAATGTATAGCTATGATCTTTCAGCAAGAGGAATACCTCACTATATCTGTAAGCAGTGCTTGGGCCAAGCAGTCTTTCATAACTTCACAGAATAAACCTCTGCTGAGGTAACGTCACTCAGAATTTCCTTTGGAGACCCTGCTCTCTGTCCATAAACATGTGTTGATATTGAATGGGCCATACTCAACAGTAGAATTCATCCCTAACTTGTTGAATCTGACCATGATTTCCCTTTGTAGCATTTGGTTTGGTGTTGTTTTGAACCAGGGCACATCAGGGCCTTTTGTTGCTTTGCTAGACTCTGGCCTCTAGTTCTGGTTATGAATGAAAAATGTAGAGCCCTGTAATTATGAACCAAAGGACATTAACCCTACCATAAACAGGTAAAGCAGAGGCAGAAGCAGAGGCAGAGGGGAAATGGAATGAAACAGGGTCTTTTGGTTATTTGGCATAGCCCATGCTGACCTGGGCATTTCACGTATATGAGACAGCAGATTCTTTTTATTGCTGAAGTCAGTTTGCCTAGAATGTTTCTTATTTTTCTCCAACAACGTACTCCGCAGATCTTCAATGACTTGATTGAAATTCAAAATATTTTGTCATTACTTCTTAGTTGGGAAGCGTGAACTAAACAAGAAAAATACCACCTATAACAAACAATCGTTAACCATGAAAACTTGTCACTAATAATATTAATAGAAAGATAAGATCACTGCTGTCCTGTCTCACATCAGCCAGGCTTCTTTCCCTCCTCGGAAAAACAATAGTCTGTACCATGACTGTTTGTTTTAATTTAAGGAGTCTTTGTGAATAAGTGAACATCCACATGAACAGCCAAGCCCCAAGCTGTACTTAATAACTCATTCAAGCAAATTACCTGGAACAAAGAAAACACCTCTTACATAATTTGATGGTCCAAGCGTGAAAAGAGGGGGTACCCAGGAAAGCCACGGAGCCCCCATGTCAACAGCCCGCTAGTTCTAAAGCATTCGGAGCTGCCAGGAAGGAGTAAACCTTTTTAATTTGGTACCACCAGTGCTGGTCTCCTTACCCCACTGGTTTTTCTCTTCCCTGCTGAACAGGAAAGCAGAGTGAGCCCTCTCATGTTGAGCCAGTCAGTAATGGAGTCTGCCAGGCATGGAAAAGATAAAAGCCACCACCTGCCTCGCCTCCTCTGTCCCTACCCCATTTCCCGGCCTCCAGTTGTCTGCACAGCTGCCAACGGCCGGTCATTGTTCTCCTCCGGAGCCGCCTGGAAGCTCAGCCATCCCTGACACAGCAGCACAATCGCAATCTGAATGCAGTTCCTGGGTGGGTTTCCCGTGTGCCTTGGCCGTGACCTCTTGGAGGCCTGGATGCCTGCAAGTCTGAGCCGACACAGCGTAAGCGGCTCCTGCATTCCAGAGTCTGCAGGGGCGTGAGCAACACTCCACAAAGGGAGCATGTTGGAGCAAAGTATGTATTAGATATTTAGTCACCATGTACTGCTTTTCTTGTCTACCCTGAGAGGAAATTTTTATCTTACTCTCAGGGTATCCATTAGCTCTCCTATTGCTAGACACAATACTTGACAATCACAATTTAAAGGAAGGAATATTTCAGTCCATGATTGCCTGGCTTTCAGGAAGTCGCATCATGGCAGAAGAGTGTGGCAGAGCAAAGCTGCTTAGTTCATGGTGACCAGGAAAGCAGAGCAGGGAAGAGAAATCCAGAGTGGGTAGGTTCAGGGACCAGACATAAGCTCAAGGACTGTACTAGCATGATCCAACCACGTAGAGGAGCACGCTCCACCATTCTCTGGGATGGAACTCAAGGAAAGTCTAGCTGAAGCTCCACCCTAACTTTCACAGGATCATGCCTCCTTTCCTATTGGAAACATGTTCCATGGACCTGGCCAATGAGAGTGTCGCGTTCCCCCTTGGCAGTTGTGATTGAGTCAAAGATGGGCACATGATTTAAATAAGTAGGATATGATAGAGATGGTAGTGTGTGTGTGTGTGTGTGTGTGTGCACATGTGCATGCGTAAGTGTGTGTGTGTAAGTTGCTGACAAGCAAATGCAAGAGATTGAGCAAGCTAGGCAAGTGCTCCAACCCAGAACTAAATTCCCAGCTCACGTATGTCTACATTTGATGAATGGAAGAATAAATTCATTCTTTCTTGTTTAAGAGGAGAATTTATAAAGAAGAACAATTGGAAAGACCAATAGCACATTTGGGGGCCAGCGTTTCCTTGCTTGTTGTCTATGATAGATGCTTTAAAGAGCAAGTTAGAGTCTCTTTTAGGCATAAAAGACTTATTCCCCAACTTTCTCCAGCTTGAAGCTGGTAGACACTCTGTAGCTGTGAGTCCCCTCTAGAGATTGCCTGTCTTAGCCCTCTTGTCCAAAGTCATGCTAGCTTTGTGGGGTTGCCACATCCAATGATTGGTAGAAGCATACATGTAAAGTCCTGAACTTCCTGCTGCCACTTCTTCCTTTCTTCCTTTCTTCTTCTCTTTCGTCTTTCCTTCCTTCTCTCTCTTTCTCTCTCCTTTCTTCCTTTGACAGGGTCTCGCCTTGTAGTTCAGGCTGGCCCTGAACTCAGTATGTATCCCAGGCAGGGCTCGAACTGAGCAATCCTCCTGCCCCTATCTCCTGAGTGCTGGGATTACAGGCGTGAACCACCACGCCCAGCACTATGTTATGTGGTACTGTTGCTGGTGGGCATGAGTCACCATGCCTGGTATTGTTGTGTGTGGTTACCCGAGATTGAACCAGGGACCTTTCACTTGCTCGGCAGGTGCTGGAACCACTGATCTAAATCTCTGGCCCACTTAAGAGTTTCTTAAAACAGGCCCTGAGACTTGCCTTGATGCCGCAGGGCATCTCTGTTTCCTCCTTTCCCTTCTGTAGATCGTAAATCCCTAGAGTCTCTCTCATCCCGATAAAGTTCTTACATGCTGATCTGCTTTCAGGGGCCTCCTCTATAACACCAAGTTAACAAGTATGAATTTTTCGTAGAGGTGGGACTGAGTGATTGAAGTGGAGAAAGATCACTCTGAGCAGGATACTGACAATATTCAAAGCATAATTTAAGAAAACTACACAAATCATCACATTTCTCTCTGCTCTAGCTCAGAACCCTAGAACCAATGAAAGTTGTGGCCACACCCTTCTCCTGTAAGAGCATAGTAGGACTTTCAGTTAGATTATTCAACAAATGAACCACTCTTTCAGTTTCATGCAAACACAATCTAAGTTTCATACTTTTCCTGTAACATAAAGTACTTTTTAATAAGGCTCAATATTAAAACTACCATTTAAATCTGTTTCTCCTTCTGTGGTTGTCTACTGTGAGGTATCATTTAAAGAAAGTTTATTATTATAGTTACCTTTATAATAACATAACTCTTACCAGGTTTAAAATTAAAATTCTATGACAAATGACGTTTTCCATCCCATTTCAAATATACAGCATCGTAACAGTTCTCAGGAAATTAAAACATTGCCTTTAAAGCTCTGCTTTTGTAAGATGAGAAGGAAATTGCAGCACACTAGCAATGTCCAGCTATCAAGAATTTTATAGTTTGTAAAATATTTGCCAGCATTTCTCCATGTGAAATCTATTATACATAATGATTAAAAACAAACCTCATTTACATTATTTGTTGAGATGATGGTAATTACTTGAAGCCAAAATCAATGATCACCAAGGCTCAGAGTAAATAATAGATGAAAGTGTATCCTTAAAGTCATGGCAGCAGCGTTGTATTAGTCCAGTGGTCTGTGTGTCTTTTACTGTCTCACTAAATGAATAAACTTGATAGTACCCAAATTAAATGTTTGTGTGGATGTCTGTGTGCAGTATGTATTCATACAGTTCATATTGCTTCTGAAGATCAGTTTTGTAAATCATTCCAACATGCAATAGGTAAATATCTAAGTTATCTCAGTACATATAATCCATTATAGATTGACTCATTCAAAAGCCTAGTTCTATTGTAAAACTTAATTTTATATATTTTATAAAATATATGAAATTAATATAGCCTGTAAACATACTTGATGAAATTGCATCATGCATAAATCCAGTTTCCTTGTGATCATTGCTAATGACCTTGTGTATTTTCTGTTCCTTCAAAAGAAAACCAATTCCTATTCCTTTTTAAGTCACAGTACCTAACACCACATGACATGTAGAGGTGCTCATTGAAGCATCTTTACAACAAATAAGGATCTCTCTAAAATATCGGTGAAGGTTAAGCAGTAATGATTTTAGAAATATAAGTATTATAAACAGAAAAACACCATATGAAGTTTTAATTATGAAAACTTTTATATCAATTTAATATGAATACTTAATATAATTTCAATTTTTGTTTCATTCAATATTGGACTTGTTCAGAAAGACTGTATACAACCAAAATTTTAAATGATAATTTCGTCATTTAAGAATCACATAGCTCTATAAATATATAAGAAGCTTATTCAACTTTCAAATTATACTATCATAAGTTTTTATATTTTATACTTCTAAACTTATCAGTGCTTAAAGTTACAGTGAGATTTTGGGGTATCCTAGAAGTCTAGATGTTAATTGTCTTTATTTTCTTATCTAACTTTTTATTGTTGATGTTGTCTTAGAAACACCTATGTCACATGATTTTGCGAATGACCAAACACATGTAGTGATTTCCTAGTAAGTTCATATTCACCCATAGGAGTTGTGAAATTCTGTGCACTTAATAATGAATTCATTTTCTTTAGTATTTGGAAGAAGTTTGGGTGGGTTAACATTACCAAAAGGGGCCTAACATAATTGATAAATTTTCAGTATATTCAAGGGTCTTTTTCTCCCACTGCTGTTAGGAATTGAACATAGGGCCTCCAACTTCCTAGCCACACAGTCTATCACCAATCCCTCCAGTCATATTTTCAAGATTTTAAACAAATATAAGGAGATGACAATGATGAAGAAAGCAGGCCTCATCAGACCTGCTCTATTCTGTTAATAAATTTATATTGATAAATTCTTACCTAGAAGTGTGGCAAGCAGGAAAACCGAATGCTTATAGGAAAGTATGTATATTAGCAGCATGATGATCACTTGAGCAAATAGCTCTTCTCTTGGGTATCTTCGTATTGGCTTTTCTGAAGCTGAAGGGAGAAGGAGATCATAAATTGGACATAAAGAGCTTTAAGCACCAGGTTAGAAAACAGAACCTGCTTAGAATCATATCCACCTTGGATAAACCCTGACTTAGACTTTTCAGTTTTTATCTTTAAGTACATTGAATTCTTGATCTCATCCAAGGCTTGGACTTTCTGAAAAAAGTGATGAAGTCTTTCTTTATGATGGCAAGGAGTAAAGGTCACAGATTCTTTTTCTTTCTGGAGAACAAGAGCAGTTCACTTCTTGGGTGTTAATGAAAATCTTTTTTTTTTATTGAATACTCCTTTAGAACATAAAGACTATTTCAGCAGTCATGGGAAAAAATGATGAAAATAAAACTATATGTTATTAAGAGTCCTAAAAGTTACCAATTTTATATTGCCCTAAACTTTGCTAATTTTTATCACCTGAGAACATACTTTGTTTGCAATTAGTCTTCATAGAATAGTTATTTACTGACTTTACCCTTTAAAATGTTTGGCCCTGAAGCTCACTGCCATGCATCAGTTTCTGTGTGGTGACTGTAAAGGGATAGAAAGGGGTCCAGGAGCTTCGCTGGCACTAGAGTTTGGGTGTCTTCCAAAAGCTCATGTTCTAGAAGCATCTTCAAGGTGATGCTCTTGTGGTGCAGAAACCATTAAGAGGTGTGGACATCTGGGCTTGGTGGTTTGCACCAAAAGTCTCAGATACTTGGGAGAAGGAGGCAGAAGAATCACTTGATCTTAGGAGTTCAAGGGCAGTCTGAGCAGCATAGCCATATTCCACCCCCAAGACAAATAAATAGTAAAGACACGAGACAGAGTGAAAGTGACTTGCTGTGGGGTCTTGTACTTGGAAGTATATTTAGTCTCAAGTGTCCACTGTAGTAACAGAAAGCAGATTAATATACCTGTTGATTGAATGTGTAGCAGTAGATGGAAGAAAAGGATGGAGCACAACATAATGGCAATAACTTTTCTGTTATTACCTTTTGTAATCCTTTCTGAGTTGTTTGTTTTTAAAGGTGGTGGTGTACTCAGAATAAAATTCTAGGCTTTGAATATGCCAGACAAGCATTTCACCAGTAAAGTGCATCCCCAACCCAGGTTCATTCTTTCTTGCTACAGGTATTATGGACTTCAGACTATTAAATTTCCTTTTCTTAGCTGCTTCAATCTACTCCTTGCTGGATTTACTTTCCTTCAAACTCAGCAAGGGTTGTTAGAGTCCCCTTCTAGGGGCACAGTGAGGTCTTTCCCCTCCCTCTCTTCCTCCTCCCCCCTCTCTTTCCCCTCCCCTCTCCTCTCCTCTTCTAGCTCCTCTCCCCTCCCCTCCCCCTCCCCTCCTCTCCTCCTCTCCTGTCCTCTCCTCTCTTTTCTCTCCCCTTCTCTCTTCTCCCCTTTCTCCTCTCTCCTCCTCCTTCTTTTCTGTCTCCTCCCCCCTCCCCTTACCCTCCCTCCCCTCCTCTCTCTCTCCCTCAGAGAAAAACTGCTATATAACTTAGTCTGGCTTTGAATTAATGATCCTGCTGCTTTAGCTTCCTGAGTGCTGGGGTTACAAGTGTGAACCACTATACTGCCTAAGTTCCCCTTTCTGTCCCTAAACAAATACAAAAGACAGGCCTCCCAAATGCACGCGCACAAACACTTCTCATGTGAGAAACCTAGGAAAGAAGGGAGAAAACAAATATTTAATTTCTGTTAGGGTATAAGGAATTATAACTAAACCTAGTTACAAGCAATTGTTAGGAATGATAAGAATATTTTGTTACTTAGTTATTATAATATCCCCTTTTACAGAATTTAAAAGAAAAGAAAACAGAAAGTCCTGAGTTACAAAGAGGATGAACAAATTCCAGTAATCCTTTTGCTGGTAGGTAGCAAATTGGTCTACCTTGAAAATCTTTTTCCATTACACCTGGAAGGGAAGCAGAGACACTGACAAGCAAAAGTATGGTTGCAAAAGCCATGAAAGACCCGGAGGGTTAGCTCAGTTGTTCCAGAGCCTGCCTCGCAAGCGCAAGGTCCTGAGTTCGATCCCCGGTTACCACATACAATGCTGAGCTTGGAGACTCACACCCACCAGCAATCAATACCACATACCACAATGCCAGGCGTGGGGCCTCACGCCTGTAATCCCAGCACTCGGGAGGCAAAGATAGGATTGCTGAGTTCGAGGCTTGCCTAGGCTACATAGTGAGCTCAGGGCCAGCCTGAACTACAAAGCGAGACCATGTCTCAAAAAAAAAAAAAAAAAAAGCCATGAAAAAATTCAGTGGTGCCACATATAACCTGGTTCCAGAATTTTTCTTGATTAGCATAACAAATTTCCTTGTTAAATACCCGAGGGTATATTGAAAGAAGAAAAATAAAATGAAGACAGAAAAAAACAAAAACTAAATAAAGTTCATTTGAAAGTTATAGAACAGTATTGACAAATATTTTCTGAAAAGATCCAAAGAATAAATATTTTAGATCTTGTGGGCCGAGAGACAAAATTAAGGCTATTATGTGGGTACTTATATGGCAAAAGAGAAACCAAATTTCCATAAACTTTTACTAATGAAATTGTTAAAAATACTTGAATGTAATATTTTAAACATATTAAATGAAAAATAAGAGAATACAATGTACTGGAAAGAAGCATGACGTTATTTTTGAGCAAATAACATTCAGTTTATACATCAGAATTAATGTTCCACATATCAAATTGATGGCAAATATTCATAGTAAACAAAAGTATTCTTTGTTCTGGGTCATACGGAAACATAGAGAAGGCTGGATTTGACCTGTAAATTTTAGTTTACCGACCTCTGCTTCATGGAGTCTAAGATAAATTTTCTATTTTGTTCTTAGTTTCCCAATTTTACACCTGCCAGGGCATCTTCATTTCCTGTAACATGGATCTTAAATACAACCAAAACCAAAAAAAGATTCACCCTACTTCTATGCAAAATAACCCAATATGAGAAATCTGTATACTGTATAATTCCAACAATATTATTTTCCAGAAAAGGAACAACACTAGAGATTCAGTGGAGATTAGGAATTTCTAAGAGTTGGACAGGGAAGAGACAGGACACAGGGCTTTTGGCAGGCAGTGAACAACTCCTCCTAATAATGGAGTGGTGAATACATGGCATTATGCATTTGCAGAACCCCACAGCTGTATAATACAAAGAGTGAATGGTTTTGTTAACTGTGGACTTTAGTTAATAATAGTGTGTTGATGCTTATTATAGTGAATGTACCAATGCAAGATATTAATAACAAACTGAATAGAGGAAATTATGTGAGAACCTGCTCCCTTTTCTGCTCAACCACTTTATTACCAACAAACTGTTCTAAAACAAGAAAATCCATTAGCCAGAGATTTAGCTCAAGTGGTACTGCACCTCCCTTGGAAGCACAAAGGTCTGAGTCTGATCTCCAGTGCCACACACAAAAATAACCTATTAATTTAAAATAATTATATATGTTTATAAATCTGTTACTGTTCATGCAAACAAAGAAAGTTATCAAGGCCAGGCATGATGGCTCACACCTACAATCCGAGCACTCGGGAGGCAGAGGCAGGAGGACTTCTGAGTTCCAGGCTTGTCTGGGCTCCATAGTGAGCTCAGGTCCAACCTGAAGTACAAAGCGAGACCCTGTCTCAAAAAAAAAAAAAAAAAAAAAAAAGTTATCAGGAATAGCTACTGCATTATATGATTTACCCTAAATAATTCAAGAAGTTTTTTATGTCATTTTTATTTATCACTACTTATTTTGAGTATTAAAAACCTTAGCAATTATGAGGCCATTATTAAGTAGGTGTTCTTATATATAACATTGATTTTATTTCTGTGTTACATAAACATGACAAATATTTTAGTTAATCAACCTATAATTGCAGGGCTCCTACTAATGTAGACAACTTCACATTAAGTATCAATTCATAGTCTACTGTATTTTGGATCTAACACTGAAAAGTTCCACTTCCAGGCTTTTTCTTTTCACTGTTTCCAATAATTTTAAAATGTTTTTTTTTTGATAATAGACTGTGATCTTATATCATTAAAGTTGGACAGGATGTATTTTGTGAAAATTTACTTTAAAAGACTACTTCAAGCAGAATAGTCTACAAAATTTTTAAATATGACTTAAAGATCCTGTATTCATGTGCCAGTCTCATTCACATTTAATCTCTAAATCAGACAGCAACAGCAGGACTTCAGAGCATTCCTGTAGACATTGGTAATGTCTTCTAAAAAGATAAGGTAACTTGTCTCTCTTTAATGACAAAAATGTAGTAATTAACTGGTCAGTTTTATCAGGACCTTAGAAGATGTATATTGACCAAGTGCCACAGGCCTCACTTCAGCAGTTCAGGTGTCACACTGTTAAGAATGTAGTTTCACAAGGAAAGCCCTGGACTGGAACCCTAAATAACACTGTAGGTATCTGTTATTGGAAATCTAAGCTCATTCAAATACTCTGAGTCCTAAATGGACATTTACATCCAAGGAAAAGAAATGAAAAGAAAGTAATAATGTATTAGTAGAGCCATCTATCAACTTAATTTAGCTTATTTAATTATATATCTCACTTTAAAATCACCTACATGATTTAATGTGGTGGTAACAAATATTTTAAATACTATAATTGAAAATACTTTTTAAAACGAAGGTGGGGACTTCTTATGGCAGTCTGTTAAATTTTGTATTTTATTTTGAAAACAGAATTTTAATGTTCAAAACTTTTTTTTACTAAATGAATGATACACATTTATATTCAGTCTATGCTTTCCATCAATTGTAGTCAACCCAAATTTTCCCATGCCAGTATTTGATGCCACATTTGGATTGTTGAATTAGTTTTAGCAAAATGAGTGCTGTGGATATTTTGCTGAAAAACTGTTTCATTGACTAAGATTGGTTTTCCTCAAGGAAAAGGAGCTCCTCTATATAATCCCCTCTAATGAGAATTTGTAAGGGCCTCTTATTTCACCCCCACTAGGACAATAGGCACATTTGAATTATTTTATCAGAAGACTATTTCTCACAATTACCTAAGCAGAAAACACTGCTTTTTCAATAGTGGCATTTCCCAAATATTGGATTATTTTGTTTATGCACTTGGGACTTTCAAGAAAAAGATATAATAGCATGAAGAATATTTCTTTTTACATTTTCACAGTGAAAATCCTCCACATTATTCACCCTTAAGCAGGTTGAGTACTAATTGTTTCCTAGCACAGGGAACTGAACCTACGGGTTTATGTATACTAGGCAGTTGCTCTATCACTGACCTATCTTCTCAATCCTTTTTTTTTTTTAAACTGGGTCTTGCTGAGTTGTGCTGGTTGGCCTTGAACTTGCATTCTTCCTATCTCAGTCTACAGAGTAGTGGAGGTAAAAGTCATGGACCTCTACACCTAGCTTGGGCATTAAATTTTATAATTTTGTGCTCGCTTCAGCAGCACATATATTAAATTTTATAATTTTCATTGAGTACCAGTTTTAAAAATTTTATTATGTGAGATATGTGTTTAAATTTCTATGAGGCAACTGTTCTTACAAGATAAAGAAACTAAGATACAAATGTATACATATGCAAATATATTCCAGCATAGGATGTGCTTGAAAATATATGCATGTGAGTGTGGCATAATGATCAAAGTTATTTTCTCTGGATAGTTGATACTTCAGGAGGAAAATCCATAAAAATTTGTTAAGAATATACATGCA
>PVIC010003507.1:39705-68681 GCA_004025085.1 Thryonomys swinderianus | reverse complement strand
TAAGAAATTAATTATATTTTTGTGCTCTAAGATTGAACTTTATATCACATCTTATATCAAAGACATGAGGTGCAGACTCACTCCCTGAATATGCCCTAAAACAGATAGTCTCAGAATCATCTGTCATTCTCATGTTCTGCCTCCACAGTCAGTTTTTCATTCAAGCACCTGGAAGGGAGCAGAGATACAGCCATTGTCTTGGCCAATAAAATGCATTGCTCAGTGCTGGTCATTTATTGCCTCCTTCTGTCAGCGACAGGAACAAATACACATGTACAACAGTCCAGGGTAACATTTCCTTGTGATTTGAAACACACAGTAGTACAGAAGCAACAATGGGAAGAACTATTTCATCAAAACCCATAGAAGTGAGGTGATATAACTGTGCTTCACCAGCTATTGTTCCATTTCTTCTCAGAGAAGACACTAATGAAAACCACACTTGGCCAACTGTTACACTGACTGGTAGGATTCCCAGCATCACTGATCAGTCATTGTGACAGTGGTGACACATGCTTTGCTTTATATACCAAGCCCGAAGGTGAACAGCCCTTTAACTCTGGCTTCTTCCTTTTACCTTGGCCAGGTGAGAGTTGATCCATTTTGTGAAAGTGCGTTTTTGTACAATCTCTTGCTCATCTAGAAAGAAAAAAACATAGATAATATAATATGTTACTAAGTTATAACGTGAAAAATTACCCTAGAAATAATCATAAAAGTATTTTACCTACTATGTCATTTTATCAATTATTTTCTGGCAGGATCAAAAGAACTTCAATATATAACCAATTAGACTAATTCTTAGAAAATTATCAGCAAATACTTTAAAAATGTATGAGATGGCCAGGCGTGGTGGCTCACGCCTGTAATCCCAACACTCGGGAGGCAGAGACAGGAGGATTGCTGAGGCTTGCCTGGGCTACATAGTGAGCTCAGGGCCAGCCTGAACTACAAAGCGAGACCCTGTCTCCAAAAAAAAAAAAAAAAAAATGTATGTTATTCTCATGTTTACTTTCATTCAGTTATTGATCTTTGCCAATGTGGTATCTCTTAATGAAGTTAAGAATAAATTTTACCAAAATCAACTAAGTTTATGTGAGAGAATTCAGAAGGACAAAGTCTGTGCCCTGAAAAATGGAAAGGTGGGTAAGTAAAGGCATCTGTTTTATAGGGTTGGACAATAATGGGATAAGAAAGAGCTGTAGAGGGCCGGAGGGTTAGCTCAGTGGTTCCGGCGCCTGCCTCGAAAGTGCAAGGTCCTGAGTTCGATCCCCGGTAACCACGTATAATGCTGGGCGTAGAGACATGCCCACCAACAATCAACATCGCATACCACAATGCCGGACGTGGTGGCTCACACCTGTCATCCCAACACTTGGGAGGCAGAGACAGGAGGATTGCTGAGTTTGCAGCGGCTTGCCTGGGCACCATAGTGAGCTCAGGGCCAGCCTGAACTACAAAGTGAGATCCTGTCTCCAAAAAGAAAAAAAAAAAAAAAAAGAAAGAGCTGTAGAAATGAGGTATTGCAGGAACCTAACACAAGTGAAGAATGAGGTGTTTTACCATGTCTCCATCCCTAGAGTACATGCTTTTAGGTAGGCCAAATTTGTGACCTGCTTCTTGCTAATAGAATATGGTGAAGCTACTAGGATATCACATCAGGATCACTTTGTCTTATGTACTCAATCTTAGCTGAGGGGGGTGAGTAATTCTCCTGCTGGCCTTGAAGCAGCCAGCTGAACAGTGCAGCTAATAAAGAGGGTTCATGTTGGAAACCTTGGGGCCCTTTATGGGTGGGCAGCAACCTCCTGCCATGTCCAGTAAGAAGTAGGGCCATAGGGAAAGAATTCTGCTGACCCTGTGAACAAAATCAAAAGTAACTGGGCCAGAGGGTTAGCTCAGTGGTTCCGGCGCCTGCCTTAAAAGTGCAAGGACCTGAGTTCGATCCCCGGTTACCACATATAATGATGGGCGTGGTGGCTCACACCTGTAATCCCAGCACTCGGGAGGCAGAGACAGGAGGATTGCTGAGTTCGCGGCGGCTTGCCTGGGCACCATAGTGAGCTCAGGACCAGCCTGAACTACAAAGCGAGACCCTGTCTCCAAAAAGCAAAAAAAAAAAAAAAAAAAAAAAAAAAAAAAAAAAAAAAAAAAAAAAAAAAAATCAAAAGTAACTTTCCCCTAGAAGAGCCTGGGGGTGAGAAACACAGCCTGTTGCACCCCGAGAATGAACCCTTAAGATATTATGACTGGCTATATGGTGCACAAAAACCTGGAGTGTGACCTTTTTTGTCACTTTTTTTTTGTCATGTGTGACTTTTTTTGGAGACAGGGTCTCGCTTTGTAGTTCAGGTTGGCCCTCACCTCACTATGTAGCCCAGGCAAGCCTCAAACTCAGCAATCCTCCCTGTCTCTGCCTCCTGAGTGCTCAGATTACATGCGTGAGCCACCAAGCTGGGCACTGTGGTATGTGGTATTGATTGCTGGTGGGTGTGAGTCACCATGCCCTGCACTGTATGTGGTTACCAGGGATCAAACTCAGGACCTTGTGCTTGCGAGGTAGGTGCCAGAACCACTGAGCTAAATCTCTAGCCCAGTATGTGACATTTTAAACCACTCAGGTTGTTATGCAGCAAGAGAAACTAGATGGAAAAGAATAGGGCCAAAGCAGACAAACTAGAGGTTTGCAGAGATGTAGACCCAAGAGGCGATACACTTTAACACCTTAGAAAGATGGGGTGAAATCTCTCCAGCGTGTGACATCTACTTAGCTGTTAGCTGTTTGTTACACATTGATTAGTGAATGTAATTGGCTACAACATGGCTTTTTTTAAGAATCTGAACTCTTCAAGGTCAAACCCAAATTTATTTAACCGTAGGCTTGTAATTTTCATGTACTCAGCATTTGATAAGCATAACATACCAACTTGGTTATTCTTCAGTAGCCATATGTTATGAGATCAGACTTCTGGAGCCTAAAACATGTCTGTACCTTGGTGACCTTGGCAAAAATACATAATTTCAATGTTTCATTCAGTGTGTTCTTCTCTTCAAAATTGAAATTATTTCAATTTTGTCTGAGTGTTTGCTGAAATGTGAATTTCACCCCTGTGACAAAGAGGTATGAAAAAAATGAATGAATAAAATAGATAAGAAGATCTCTTAATTTGAGGACATTTTGGATATATCCATAAAATGTATAGAATGTCATTATTTCTAATGTATTTTCAATGTGGATTCTTGTTTTAATAAAACTCATACCAAGTACATAATAAAAGCAGACTGGTATTATAATAAGTGATATTTCTTTTTTACCAGGTACTGATACATATGTTTGTGTGTGTGTGCATAACATTTTAATTTGTGTTTAATTTTATATGCAACAATTATTATGTGTAATATATTACATGAATTGACTCATTCTGTTTTTATAACAAATATATATTCAGGACTGTTATAATTTCAATTTTGAAGAGAAGAACACACTGTATGAGACATTGAAATTATGTATTTTTGCCAAGGTCATCAAGATACAGTCATGTTTTAGGCTCCAGAATTCTGATTTCATAACATATTGCTATTGAAGAATAACCAAGTTGGTATGTTATGCTTATCAAATGCTAAAAATTATAAGCCTGTGGTTGAGTAAATTTGGGTTTGACCTTGAAGAGTTCAGATTCTCAAAAAAGTCATGTTGTAGCCAATTACATTCACTAATCAAACTGAGTTTATGGAACTCAGAAGTTTGTACTACATTCACTGCACTTCTAAATATCAAGACTGTAGATACAGTTACTGTGTGTGGAAATATTGACACAATTTTTAGACTAGAAATTTCTATAAACCAGCATATCATGTTTTGAATGAAATATAAATGTAAATCAGCATGTATGCAGAGGGCTAGAAATTTAAGAATGTCTAGTGATGTTTCCTGACTTTATTGTTATCACCTTTCACTGGAAAGTGCCGCACCACGATGGTCCCCATCGGCTGGCAAGTCTCTGTGTTTATATATAGAGTTCACCTAAAAATCCTTCTCTAGAAAGCTTGCATTATCTTTTCAGCATATTACATAGATCTCAATGTTAAATTTTCTGCATGCTTCCTTTTATCTTCTGTGTGAAAAAGTGGATTGCACTGGCCCATAGAAATCCACCTTGATACTTAGGAGGCATAGTCAGATGAGCTCTAAGTAACTATTTTCTAATGTTACTATTTTTCTAAAGGAAGAAATTCCTAAAACGTCATAACATCATCAAATTCTTATTTTGACCTGAAATCTGAATATTATACTTACTGATTTGATAACTGAACCTGATTCCAAAAGCATAATTTAAATTGCAGAAGTAATGCAGACATGCATGAATATCTACCAACTTTCACTTTTAAAAGTTATGATCAATAATGTTTCTTTACAGTTTTGTTGACAAGAAACTAAACTAACCCCTATGATATGGGTTTATGAGGTTTTCCTTCTATATTACATCATTATATTTATGCATTTTAAAATTTATTTAATTGGTAATAACCTTATTAGTGATTTTTCATTTCAGCACCTCAAAACAACTACTTGATGTAGTCTTACCAAATATAATTATATTCTTGCCAATATTTTACTAAAACATTTTACTGAACATATTTTTTAGTTCTGAACACAGGAAAATTTATCTTATCTCACCAGTACATTCAGTCCTCTAGTCACAAAGATTACAAAGAACAGAGTTGATCTGGGACCAATTTTATTCACTAATGTCTAAGGATGGAGACTAAGATCCACCCAGTTCTTAAGCCAGTCCTCTGGAGGTTATCTTTGATTCTTTGCTTTTCCTCTTCCCCATGATGAGGGGGCAAGGAATTTCCATGAATTTAAACTTCCTGTCTCACCTGTACCCACATCCATCCAGCTTATGCCACCATCATCCGGATGCCTGTCCATTTTCATCTCTAGGTTACTCTGTTTTCCTCCCAAGTCTGTCTCCATTACTGCCTAGTACATGCTTAAGAAATAAATGAATGAGTTGTGGTTTTCCTCGGTGGTGAAGTACCTGCTTGGCATACGAGAGATTCTGGGTTTATCCCCAGAGTCTTCCCCAACCCTATAAAAAAAGAAAGAAATTAATAGGCTTGCTAAGGAAGTGCTGGGAACAGAGACAGAACCTTTGCTCTGGAGGATTTACTTATACAAGGAAAGGCACAGGCATCTGTATAATAGCTCAAAGCAATGTGTCCATGAAGTTAATGGAGGAGCAAAAACAGGTCCAGGGAACATAAAAACAGGAGCAAAAAAACTCTGTTAGAGAAAGATGACATGGGCTGAAATTTGCAGAAAATCTAAAGTTAAAAGTTCTGATTAAATCAAACATCGCATGTTAACAGGAAACTGGCAGGTAGAGAAAGATGCATAAAATGGCTCAAAGCCCTCTCAAGTAGAATCTAAAAGTGGAGAGACAGGCAAAGTGCTCAATGTCTGCATTTCTTTGCTCACTTTTAGACCTTTCCTCAGTTTGTCATTTCAAAACAAGCCCATGGCACATGCAAAATGCAGAAATATGTAGAAAAAGTGATGACATGTTGCCACACTCAGCTAAAGTCAGAGGCTCTTCTCGTGCTGTGCCACACACTGCGGATTACCCCGCTGATCTACTCATACCCTGACAGCACACAAGTCAAAATAAAAGATGGGGGTGGGGTACTATAAAACCTTCACCATCAGTCATAAACATGTACAGTCTAGAACAGGCAAGTTACCTTTTGTGTTAGTCTCAATACCAAACACCAAAATGTACAGAGGTTTCAGATGGTCACAGTTTCGGACCACGAGCTGCTGGCTCTAGAGCGGAAGGATTTGGTGAGGCAAAACTGCTTGGTTGGTGGTGACTGGGAAGCAGAGCAGGGGGAACAGTGCCAGAATGGAAGGACCAAGGACTGGGTGTAGACACCAAGGCCACACTGCCAGGAACCACCCAGACATACCAAGAAATGTTTCAGCAGTTCCCAGAGAAGATCATGGGTCCCTAAGCCAATCTAGTTGAAACTCCACCCTAACTACCATGTCCATCAATTCCCCTATGCACAATGATTTCTCCATGTGTAATGTTGCATAAAACCATACTATAGAGGGCCGGAGATTTAGCTCAGTGGTTCCGCCGCCTGCCTCGCAAGCGCAAGGCTCTGAGTTAGAATCCGATCCCGGTAACCACATACAATGCTGGGTGTGGCGACTCACGCCCACCAGCCATCAATACCACATACCACAGTGCTGGGTGTGGTGGCTCATGCCTGTAATCCCAGCACTTGGGAGGCAGAGGCAGGAGGATTGCTGAGTTCCAGGCTTGCCTGGGCTACATAGTGAGTTTAGGGCCAGCCTGAACTACAAAGCGAGACCCTGTCTCAAAAAAAAAAAAAAAAAAAAAAAAAAACTATACCATAGAACTCTATTCCCACTGGCTTCTAAATCACGTTAAATTAACAATATTAAAATATGTGCCAATATACTTCCATTACATGATATTTTAAAATACTGAGAAAGAAAAATATTGCCTAATAAATATAAAAAGTTTGGAATCATTATTTCTGGCAAAATATTAAAAGCTTCAAATATGATGTATTCATGATAGCTCCCAATAGATTATGATTTATCCATATTGTCATTATAACAATGGCTTAAATAAGAATATTTGGTTCTAATTTCTTGGAAATAAATGTAAATTCAAAACAAGCCACATATTTATAGCCACACTGTCCCTGACTCTATTATACAAAAATAATTTCACCATTTTTAATGTGAATGGAGTCAGGTCAAGAATAAAATTGATCTGAAATTTAAACCTATAGGTAGTTGTTTCTTTTTTTATTTTTGAGACAAGGTCTTGCTTTGTAGTTCAGGCTGGCGCTGAGCTCACTATGTAGCCCAGGCAAGCCTCCAGCTCAGCAATCCTGTCTCTGCCTCCTGAGTGCTGGAATTACAAGCGTGAGCCACCATGCCTGGCACTGTGGTATGAGGTACTGATTGCTGGTGGGTGTGAGACATCATGTCTGGTATTGTGGTATGTGGTTACTGGGGATTGAACCAATGACCTTGTGCTTGCTCAGCAGATGCTGGAACCACTCAGCTAAATCTCTGGCCCAATGTAGTTAAGTGTTTGCCACAACCAAATAACAACAGTGAAATCAATAATAAAAACATACAATGAAAATGTAGTAATTATTAATTAATAGCCACAATTGAATGACCTATGTGAAATAACTTGTTTTGAGATCAGACTTATATTTTCCCTGTGAAAGAACTATAATGACTACAATCAGCCCTTTGTTATAAAGGGGTAGTGTTTAAGATATACTGAATAGTTCAGCACAATAAAATAATTTCCCAGGGCTTATAATCATTCAATGTTATGATTTTTAAATCAAATATATAAATGAAGAAAAATATTTAAGAACCAGACTGTGGCAGATTAGTAAGCATACCCACAAGGCCTTCTTCCCTGCTCAGCATGCCTTTTGCAACGTGACCTTGTCTCTTGCCCACAAACGGTCATCTCATTTCTCACACTCCTGTAATCTGGGGTGCTTTTGAGTCTTGCTCTGATGAATAATATGCCTGAGGTGCTGTTCTTGTGCTGTCTGAGGCTGAACTTTAGGAAGCATTGAGGCTCTGTTTTGTGTCTCTCAGAACTCTGCCCTCAAAATACTACACAAGAAAGCTGGTTTAGGATTCAAGGGCCAAAACGTTCCTTGGAGGAGAACTGAGGCACTCCAGGTCCCAGCCAGCAACAACCTGAAGGGGTCTAAGTAAGCTGCCTTGGACCTGCCAGTCCACATGCTCCAGCTGAAAGTGGCCCTACGATTAGCTCAGGTGCAGGGGGCAGAAACACCCAGTCCACTAATCAACATGAGGCATCATAAAGCCACTAAAATTAAGTGTTAATCTGTGGCCCACTATAATTGAATGAAAACAAACTGTACCAGGAATGTGGTGCTGCTGTGACAAATACCTAAAGCATGTGGCAGTGGCCGTGGGACTGAGTGAGGCAAGGAGGACAGTGAGGAAATCGCTATTGTGACTGGAGGAGTAGTTACAGTGATGTGTATATTGTGTGTTCTATCCCCTGAAGTGCTCTGGACTTGTGCATGCGGCTCGAGGGTTCCCTGAAGAACAGTGAAGGTGTCAAGTGGCTTCTTTGGGCTGAAAGAAAAGATGAAAGAACTGTTTTGCTTTCCAAGCGTGAATTAGAAAAAACACAGAAGACCTAGCTTACAGAAGACTGAGATTTATTTTTCCAAGTTTTGCCAGGAAAAATAATTTATGAAGCAAGAAATAGCCTCAGGGTAACAACATTCAAGGGTATGATGTTAAGACTTGTGAGAAACTTAAAAAGGGGTGTACAGTTTAGATATGTCATGTAAGTGAAATCACATTGTTTCCTTTTTTCCTTCTCTGGCTTATTTCATTTTCATTTCAATGTTTTTCAGAATCATCTGTATTATAGCAAATGGTGGAATTTTTTATAACTATATAATATTCTGATCAAACTTTCTTCATATTTTAATGGCTGTGAAGAATAATTTGGTTGTATTAACAATTCCACAATGTGTACATATATCAATCCATCACACTTTAAAATACTCACAACTGAATATATTAATTACATTTTAATAAGATTGGAAAATGAGAGAGAATTCAGGAAGATATAAGGTAGTGCCTAGAAGACCTTCTCAACTACACAAGCCACCTTCTAAGAATCCTAAGGGCATTGCCCAAAGCAGCCTTCTATATGTTCAAAGTTTCTTTCAAACTTCCTAATGAACCTCAAATCAATGTGTATGAATCCAGCCTGCACAGAAGGAGCAGGACAGTTACAAAAGAATAGAAAGCTTTGGAAACATGGCTGCATGTAACTGGAACAAGGACTAAGAGTACAATTAGTCATAATCATGGGCTGCTCCTTCCTTACCAAAAAGAAAAGGAATATCTTGCTCATAGAGCTGGCCATGTGTACCTTACTAGTGCCACCTTCTTTCTATTTTATCCCTTTTAGAACAAAACTCATTGCAATGGCCCTGTCACGGCGTCACCCTTGAATGTTGGAAAATGGGGTACAGGGCCATGGATTCCACAGTAATATACCTGAAACATTCTTTGTATCTGGACCTGATCTAGCTGATATAATCTTAGACTTGGAACTTGATAGCAAATCTGGAGTTAGATGTAACTTCTGGTGTCTTGCAAGGGTATGTGTGTATTTTTTCATGTAGGAAGAATACTAATAATGGTGATCAGAAGACAGATTTTAAATTGTGGCTACAAAATCCTCTGATCCCAGTAGATACCTACTATAGCAAAGTAACTTTGTCCTCCCTCACATCAAAGGCTAGCATTGATTTCCCCTTCCTTTAAATCTGATCTTGTTTTGTACTTATTTGATTAATAATGCAGCAGAGATGACTTACTTTATCTGATTCTTTGATTTAAGAGATCTGCTGGCTTGTGTTTTAGTTCTACTGGATTCCTGTCTTTAAATCCTGCGTAAGGAAACAGTGTACTTGGAAGGACTAGAACCCATGTAGAGAAGAACAAGATGTCACATCTGAGAGCCAAAATCAACTGCAGGATGAATGAGGCATCTTGGACTCTAACTAGGTCAGTCTGCAGAAAAACTCAGCCAGAGGTAAAGTGAGAAAATCATGGCACCAGACGGAGGCTCATGTATCTGGAGCTTCTTGTCTCCCAGCCCCATCCACCTCTGATTACACACTCCTGTTTGGATGGGAACTTCTCCCTCAACATGGGATCCCTAGACACTAATTCCCTGGCCCATGATATATACACAAATGTGACTTTAAAATACAATGAATGCTTTAATCTTGAGGACTTTATTACCATAAAAGACACACTGCAATTATTCTGCCTCAGAGTACTCTCTCTTGTTTTCAGCAAATTTATTTCATTGTTCCTGGCACCTTTTTAGCCAACGTTCACATGATCCTAGATCTGGTGAATAAGGTTGATGAGGATACAACACAATATTTATGCAACTCGGCCTTTCCATGGGATGGGATACAGCAACTGCATCATTGTATTTTTGACCACAACTCATGAAGACACTTATGAAAGACTTCCAGAACAGCTTCAGGCAAAGGCAGAAATGATGAAACACATGTGTTTGAAAGGAGGGAGAGTATTTTTAAAGGAATTAGTGTCAATGGTTCAATTTTACTGTAACAAAATTTTAAAAAATAAACATTTACCACATATTTTGATCACACACTGTGTGTCCTCTGTAAAATTATCCATATTTGACTATGAACTAACCAGCCAACTCACAGATCTAAAGATTGTTTTAAATGATGGCTTATGACTGCTTTATTTTTTCCATAAAGACTATTTTTTAATTTATTGAGTTTATTATTACATTTTAGGTATATATTATGATCATATTCATCACTGAGAATTTGTACCTGGGATACAGTATTTTCAAGCAATTTTTGACTAGCTAAAATGAAGACATTTACTTGTGTAACAGGTATTTTCTGTGTGTGTGTGTGTGTGTGTGTGTGAGAGAGAGAGAGAGAGAGAGAGAGAGAGAGAGAGAAGATCCTCTTCCTTTTCCTCCTGCACTCGGTGTCCTACAATAGGAAAGATTCTAGGATTACTTGGTTCAGTTCATCTGCTGAGCCTCTAATGCTCTGATCGAATGAATAATGAAGGAGGAGAATGGCAAAGGAAGAGGACACGCAGGAGATTCTGCCTAAGATCTGGCACAGGTTGAGGGAGGAGACAGAGACCCAAAGAAGGAAGAAGATCAAGAGCTCTCTGGAGCACTGGACTTGAGGAAAAAGATGAAACAACCTTGTTAGAGTCTTGTCTGTGCTGAGTATCATAAACACTGCTTCAATTTTTATCCAGGTAAATGTCAGAAAAGACCTATTGTTCTTCCGACTTTCAGAATTAGAATTGTATTTCTTTTGTCCTCAAAAGTAGGTGATGGATCACAATAGTCCAATTTCATTAGTTGCACTGCACAGTTTAGCACCATGTTCCGCATGCAGGTTTGGGTCTGGATGTCCCCCCCAAAGCCTCACTCAGCCACAGGTAGCTGAATCCGAATTTGTGATGTGGGATGAAGGGTCTATAGACATTAAATCCCTACATAACAGTGAGAGGTTTAATGCCACCCTAGTCCATTTGTCTGGGTGGGGTAAAAGAGGCAGAAAGAGCAGGAGCATTCCCTCTCCCTTGTCATGGCTATGCTGTGGGTCCTGTGAACCAACTCTCTTACTGCCTTTGCTGCCTTGTGCACACCATGTTGTTTCTTCTATGTGAAACCTGGTTCCATCTCTGCCTTGAAGCCAGCTGATTATGGACTGAAACCTCAGGAACTATGAGCCAAGTAAACCCTTTCCCCTCTCACTTCAAGTGTTGGGTAATATTTCATCTCATCAAGGAGAGGAAAGTAACTAAAACACTGATTTAAACCATGTGGGATGATACAAATACAGTTGTTTCAGTTGCTAAGTTAGACTTTCTTAACTTCAGCACTGTTGACATCTTGGGCAAAGTAATTCTGGTTGTGAGAGGTGGCTGCCTGCCTTCCAGGATGTTTGGCAGCATCTCTGGCCTCTACTGCCTGGATGCCAGCAGCACCCTCACTGTCCTCAGATAACCAAAGACATCAGAAGAGACATTGTCAAATGATGGCTGGAGGACTGAACAATCATCCCAGCTCCCAATCATTACCTAAACCATGCTCTCTGCATTTATATAGGACAGTGGGTATAAACCACTATGGGCATTTAGTCTTACTGTCAATATTGTTCCAGTTGAATTATCACTGTCTAATTAGCTATTCCAAAAAGTTAGCCTATTCCCACAACTAATAGGCTTATTTAGGCAATAATCTTTTACACTGAGATGGATCTACTTCAAAAGTACCAAAGTGTAGCAAGCTAATGTAGCAAGATTTTATGGAATGTCATGCAGAAAGTACAAGGAAGATGAACGATAAAATGTCCTGTGATATCTAAGATTTTCTGTTATTCAAATCTGGCCTTATGGGATGGGTAGAAAAAGTGAGAAGAGAATGCACTTAGCCTGATACTGTGTTTGATTTGTTTTACTACTATATTTTTTTTAAATTCAGAAACATAAAAAATAAAACAAATGAATTTAATATACAGTTGATTGACCTCAATTTGTCATTGACAGGGCATGAATATTATATAGCTTGCTGTCAGCTAAATGTAAGAAAAATACTTCAAAATTCACAGATCTAGAATGTATTTGTTGAGGTGGGTGATGGTTTTATAAGGAAATGTATCAGCCAATGCTCCAGGACCTGGATTAGCTCCAGGGCTGATAAAGGAGAGATGATTTCATCTCACAGACAATCTGTACTCTGCACAGTGTGGAAAGCAGTGACAGGTGTGGCAATCCGGAAACCTTATGTCAGAAGTTCATAACTTTTTAATAAATCATTAGGCAAAAAGTGATCAAGATGAGAAAAGGCATTATAAACCTTTTGCCCCATTTAATGTGAAATCTATAATCTTCATTGTAAAAACATGGATGTCTTTACAACGTGGAGCCACAGACCATAATTGGACAGATAAATTATATGTGGTATGTGCACTGTATTATGTTTCTAAAATCTGAAATTCTGAATTTGAAAATGAAGTTGGGCCCATAGAAATCTGCATAAAGAATTCCATGTACAGAATAATGCAGTGATAGAAATATGTGCTCAGAGGAGAAAACAATCATAATAAAGAGAAAGTAGCAAAAAAATATGAGACAGGAAAAGAGAGTGGAACTTTCTGTGACAGTCGGTACCTACTGGTGGCTTTCTTCAACACCTTTTAGTTCTAAATCAAGACACTGCCTTTGAATGGTTTCAGCAAGAATTGTTTTATTTTTTTCTGCCATCTTTTTTGTTTCTGAATTTCTGGATATAAATGTTGCAAAGGAAAATGGTTACATAATGGAGTAATAAACATGCTTTATATCTAAAAAAAACCCTCATTTCCATGTTTTCACACACATACCTCACTTGGCTCTCACAGTAACCTGCCAAGGAGGATGACAGACGGAGGGTGGAGGGTGCCATTAGCCAAGATGTAAACAAGGAAACTAAAGCCCCATGGAGCTTAGGGATTATGCCAGGGTGGACCTGGAGTAGCTGCGCCAGGTGAAGCAGGTCGAACACAGACGAACAAATGCTGCATAATCTACTGATATGTGGAATCTGAAGAAGCTGGTCAGGTCATGGAAGTTAAGGGTAGAAGGGTAGTTACCAGTGACGGGAGAAGGAGGTAGGGAAAAAAGAGAGGGGAGCGATTGATCACCATTTATAAGGATAGTTAGACAGGAGGTATTAGCTCTGGTCTTCAGTGCACAATAAGTACCTATAGGCAAGAATAATGCCAGAATTTCTCACAATAGAGGATTTTGAGTGTGTTTTCTATAAGGAAATAATGCATTTTCCCAAAGAAAATAATAAATTTTAAGGTGATAATATGATAATGATCAAAAATTGACCATTACTCAATGTACCCTTGAATTAAACTGTCACATTAAGCTCTGTAAATATATAAAAGTAGTTAGTATGTGCCAATGAAAAAATAAAATTAGTTTTATAAATTTAGGACTGGAGGGGCTGGAGGGTTAGCTCAGTGGTTCCGGCGCCTGCCTCGCAAGTGCAAGGTCCTGAGTTCGATCCCCGGTAACCACATACGATGCTGGGTGTGGAGACTCACACCCACCAGCAATCAACACCGCATACCACAATGCCGGACGTGGTGGCTCACGCCTGTCATCCCAGCACTCAGGAGGCAGAGACAGGAGGATTGCTGAGTTTGCGGCGGCTTGCCTGGGCACCATAGTGAGCTCAGGGCCAGCCTGAACTACAAAGTGAGACCCTGTCTCAAGAGCAAAAAAAAAAAAAAAAAAAAAATCACAATAGAATGCCACAGCCCATTACGTATGTTCAAAGGAAAGTTAACAGATAGTGATGTGAACTGTATTAAAGACTGGAAAAAAAATAAGACCTTCTGTTACAATATTCATGATGATGTGACTATGGGAAATAGGACAGCCAACTTTTTCCACTGGCTAGGACAGATGCTGAGGGGAAAGTGCTGCTTCTATAACTAGGATTTTTCCTAGTACATCCCATGAAGATGCATGTATTAACTCAGCATGAGGACAAATGGTCTTCATGGTGAACTGCGTGCACTCACAGAGCACAGGGTCACAGAAGACTTTCAAGTCGGGACTGGCTCAACTTTCCATATGTAACAATCTACATTGTAGAAAATATGCATGACTCCTGATTTCACAGGAAAGACACAACAGCTAGGGAATTGTTTCCTGTTTTGAACTCTGAGCAGTATTAGTGCAGAGGAAGGAAAGAGAATATTAAAGATTTCCTAAAAGCTACCACTGTACTAATACTTTATTTTGACACTAAACTGTGCTCCAGTGCTAGGCTTCACTGTATCAGAGTACAGTGTTGTATTCTAGAGTATGAAGAAAGTGGAGAAAAGTTGAAAATGGTGTTAATATACTTTAAGTCAAAATTAGTCTGCTCTAAACCTTTTAAAGGCATGATACTCCCAACAAAATGACTTTTCACCAGTGAGTGCTTTCAAAATTTTTCTTTCTTTCTTTCTTTCTTTCTTTCTTTCTTTCTTTCTTTCTTTCTTTCTTTCTTTCTTTCTTTCTTTCTTTCTTTCTTTCTTTCTGTTTCTTTATTTTCCTTCCTCTTTCTTTTTTTTCTATGTATGCATGTATTTATTCATTTGTCTTTTGGTACCGGGGATCAAACTTAGAACCTTGTACTTGTGAGAGAGGTGTTGAAACCACTAAGCTAAATCGCTAGCCCTCGGATATTATTTTTCATGAAATTATTATTCTTTGTCTTAATCAAGTTCAGAATTATGTTCCCATATTTTTACATTTCAGGATTGTGTATTTAATTTTACTGTCAATGTATTTCTTAGTCTCAAATTGTGATGTAATTTTTTTTTTTTTTTTTTTTTTGCTTTTTGAGACAGGGTCTCGCTTTGTAGTTCATGCTGGCCCTGAGCTCACTATGGTGCCCAGGCAAGCCGCCGCGAACTCAGCAATCCTCCTGTCTCTGCCTCCCGAGTGCTGGGATGGCAGGCGTGAGGCACCACGTCTGGCATGTGATGTAAATTTTTTCCATGCATATATAATATCTTTATGCAATCACAAACTAATTTGGCACAATTCCACTTATATTTTATACTATCACATTAAGATGCAAAAAGAGCTACCACTTTAATATCAAAATTCATAGACTGAAGGTAAAAAAAATCAATCTAAAAACTAATATGTGGCCAAACTTCAACTTAAAAAGAAGACATTGGAAACTACAGTCTCCACATCAACGGAGGCACATAATGTTCAAGCAGCTACTTTAGGACTGCATTCAGTGGCCAATCGTGTACAGGACACCAGAGGGCGCTGCGGCTCTAGTTGGTTCGGTGCTGGAGTGACATTTCTGATCTTCCTCATGAGGAAGATCACTGGAACTGTGGTTACTGCACCAGCTATAGGAGCAACTAGTAGGTGTCATAGATGGATACGAGGGGTCACCCAGTCTCATGTGACCATGCAAGCTTATTTGTATAATAATGTATTATTCTAAACTCTATTTTTCAGAATAATAAAATCCTATGATCTATTTAGGATATGTATGGAAGGTACGTATAATGTTGCATGTATTCCTTTCTTACATTATCTTACTTAAACTTTGTAAAAGTCCTACCAGAAAAAATACCCACCTTGTCTGACTTTATTCAGAAGGAAACCAGAGCAAGAGAGGGAACTCAGCATCCATAAGGCGACATCGACACTGTGAGTTACGGCATGAACACTCGTTTGTCTCCAAAATTGGTATCTAAAATCACTCCATTCTACCACCATTTCTAAATTACCCACGATGATTTCCAGAATAGTTCACATGTATGATTGTTCTGGAGATAGATGGCACATATACTATTTCCAATTCTCATGAGGCAAGTCAGTTTCAGAAATAGTGTCTCTACTTAAAGGAGGGAAAGAAAAAAGTTGTAGAGGAAAAAAAAGACACAAAGTGTATGCATATAAGTGTGGAGGGTTGTAGGGAAGGCATGGAAATGGGGAAAATGAGAGTCAAGATGTGTCCTCTACTGGTACACATTCTCGATGTCGAGCGTGATTATAATGTATGCATAAAATGTAGCTATAAAAATTATGTTTTAAAAATTAAATTAAATTTAAAAAAGAAAATGTCTCAGTAAGTGAGTGGAAAGTTAAATGCAGTCCTCTGACCATTTGTTCCACTCCACCATTTTAGGAAAGCTCTGGCTAGAGTCCAGTTGAGAAATAGAGAATTACCAAATGAGGCATGTCTGTCCCATCATCTTTCTGAGCTATCATCTATTCAGTTCTCTTTCTATAGGACGGGATCTCCTGTCTTCAACTTAGCATCTTTTCACATCAAAATTCCCAGCCATTTCATCTCTCCAGCAGTCTTTCCACCAGGAAATAGCAGTTAATCCGGCATTCAACAAAGCTGGCTCAAATATGTATCCACGGAATAATTTCCCTTTGGCATGTCTAGATTTACAACCACCTTGGTATTGTCATGTGTTTTAGGACCAGTCAGAGAAGATCTAGACTCCAGAAGGAATTCTGTCTGCAGGAGGATTTCTGGACTGGGCTCCAGGGAACAATTTTGAGGGTGTGAGGGAAGTAGGAGCAGGAAAAGGATAGTGTTAAACTGAGAGACAGTGACATCTCTGAAGCTGGATCAGTGTTTCAGAGATGTTCCAAGTGCCTAAGAACCGAGACTGCAGCAGAACTCATCAGTGCCGGATGTGGCTGATGAGTTTACTGATCAGGGTACTGATCAGTGCTGAATGGCCGGCCTTGGGGAGGAGACCAAACTGGGAAGAGACTGATTCTTTTTCTCTTCCTGAGAGGCTGATAATGATCCCTGGGAAAGGAGTCACCTATGAGCCTCCTGCAAGTGCCACTCTGAAGAGATGCCAGTGAGGGCCTCGTTGATGGAAGGAGCACCTCAGCTCTCTGTGTCAGCTGTGGTGCCGACCATGTCCGAGTAACAGGGAGCAGTGTGGCTCCCATTTGCCATCTGTCACCTTACATTTGTCACATTCACAGGGAGTTAAGATTTAGTCCTTTTCATATTTGACAAAAGAGCCAAATCCTTTGGAATGTAAGATGCTGCTTCTTCCATTTATTTCAAAATGAGCATTATGTCCAAGACATACTCTTGCACTTTTCTGACAACTGAGTCAAGTACGTGTCAGCACTCTGGATATTGCAAGGAAGGAAAGGACCACACCTTTCATGAGATAGCCAAGTATATCAAAGCTTTCCAGATCATCACAGACATCTTGTTTGTTTCCATCATTTCATAGTTTCTGACTAATTCAAATACTTCCTCAAGCTAACCAACTAGACTGTGCCTTTCTACTCTCTGATCTTGCCTCCATGAGGAACAATTTTACTGAACCAACAAGATAACTCTGGCAAGTCCTACTGATATCTCCCCTCTGTCTGGCCCCCTTTGCTGTCACTCCATACTCATCTGCCTCTCCAGGAAGAGACAGAACTCTTTCAGACCGTGATGTTATCGACCTGGATCCTACAACCAAGAAAGGGAGTTTCTCTACGGAGTGTCAATGCGGATGAAATCTGGTTCCAACATATATTTTAATTTACCAGAAACAGTCTAAAAAATTAAATTTCTCTACAGATTCATCATTTTCTATTGTCTTAAAGTAGTTACTTCTCAGATCACCTAAATGTAACCGAGTTAATGACCTCTAGCAAAGAGGAAGATGTATATTCCATATTTACACAGATGGAAACTGAAATGTAGAAGCAGTTGAGAAACCACAGAAAAAGACAAGCAAAATAAAGAATCTCAGTTTAAAAATTAAATTCTATTATTTTTTTCTACCATTGCTATTTCTTTTTTTCTTTCTTTTTTTTTTGTCTCTGCCTCCTGAGTCTTGGGATTACAGGCATGAGCCACCATGCCTGGCCACCATTGCTATTTCTTTATTTACCCATGTTATATCTTTTGGGGAAAGTAGAAACAAACTTTTTTTTTTTTGAGACAGGGTCTCACTTTGTAGTTCAGGCTGGCCCTGAGCTCACTATGTAGCCTAGGCAAGCCTCGAACTCAGCAATCCTCCTGCCTCTGCCTCCCGAGTGCTGGAATTACAGGCGTGAGCCACCACGTCCAGCTAGAAGCAAACTTTTTATTGTATTCTCATTGCTTCTCTGGTATTTTAAATTAGTATAAATGTAAGAAAGTACATTATTTCATGGGATGTGTAAAAGTTAGTTATAATGATTGTAGAGATAGAAATAAATATATATCATTTGATAAATATATAATACTTTTAAGATCTTGGTATTTATATATTTATATATAGTATTTAATATTTATATATTTTATATATGTAGTATTTCTGTGTGTGTATATATACATATGTGTATATAAATACTGTGTGCATATATATACATGTATATATAGAAATACTATATGTATATAAACAGAAATACTCTATACATGTATGTAGTACATACTATATCCATGTATATATGTATATATATATATATATATGTCACCAAATAGTAGGTTTCAAATTTTAATCAGTTGTTGAAAAGCATCATATAGCCTCTATAAACCTGTACAAATCATGAGTCTATATCAACAGCGAGTATATTAACAGTATAATCCCTGTCATCAGATTAGCATAAGATTACCATTTGTACATTTGTTTCCTGGTAAAAAAGATGGATTTAATCACTGAAAAAAGAATTGTTATAATGCCAGAGGAAATTCTAGAGCACATCTAGGTACTATCTTACACATAACTGGAAAAAGGTGAGGTTCTTAGTCATCCTCCCATTTTAATACAAACAGCAAGATAGCAGACTAGAAGTTACTGGTGCCTGTGTCCTCAGTAGAAATAGCAATATGAATAACGAAATGCAAAAGCATCATCACAAGAACTGAGAAATTGAGGCACCTTAGTCAAGCATAGTATTATGAAATGACATGTCAAAGGTGGTAGGAAGAGTGGTTTTCCACTGTCCACATCCAATTCCTTCAGGTCTTCCCTCAGCAGCATGGAAAAGGATACATGCACATGGAGAAGGATAGTAAAGTGAGACACAGCTTTGCTGTGTGCAATCCTCAGTATCTTCCCTGATGATTCCTAGTTTGGGCCCAGGCTCTAGACCAACCCCTACTGTTCTAGGCTCCAGGACTGCCACAGTGAACCCAGTCCCAGCTGTCCTGGTGTTAGTCAAAAGCCTACTTAAGTGTGAAGGTAGCCACTAAGGTGTCAGGCTTCAGGCTAACCTCCATTTACCTAGTGGCCAGGCTGACCTCAGTAGAGCAAAGCTTTAGGGACACCACCATGTTATAAGGGAGCAAGTACAGATTCTGTTGACAACCTCATTTACCCCCTGCCTAGGACTCCAACAGTAATAGCCTGTTCAGGGAGTGCCAGCCGGTTTCCTGAAATCTCTGAATAGGCTAAGTGGTGAGAGGTTTCCTAGAGCAGACAGTCTGGGAAGATTGGAAGAGTTGCCAATGTCTTCAAAGGCACAGACATTAACAGAAAGCCACAAAGATCACAGATAATCAGAAAATATGAAAGGTGAACAAATAAGGCATTAGTAATCAATTCCAAATAAACTGAAATCAATTAATTGCCTAAGATATCCAAAATAATATTCCTAAAGAAGAGCAGAGTCTGTAGTTCTCAGCAACACAGAAAATCAATTAAACAAAATCAGAAAAAAAGTATATAAAAAAGTGAGACATCCAGTGAACCATAAAAAAAGAATGAAACAAATCAGGACCTTAAGAACATGATGACTGAACTGGAAAATTCCACATAGAGCTTCGGTGCAGACCCAGCCAAACAGAGGGAACAATTAGTGGTCTTGGGCACAATTTTGACATTATTGGGTCTGAGCATCAAAAACTTCACAAAGTTGAAGAAGAGTAAATAAATGTAGGTGACTTATGTAATTTTAGGAAGCCCGCTGGTGTACACAAACTGGGAATCCAGAGGAAGCAGAGACAGAAAGTGGGACAATATATTTGAAATGATGGATGCTGCACTCAGCACAGTGACTCTTCAAAAATGAAGATGAGAAAAACCTTTTCTGCACAAATAAAACCTGAGGAAGTTCATAAATGCTAGATTTAACTTACATAAAATTTGAAATGGAGTTATTCACATTGCCAACAGACAGGTCCTAACAATATGAACACACAAGAAAGTAAAAAACTTATGATAAAATTAACAGTACAGTCTGATTCAGAATGCTCTCTGATAGTGTAACAGTCAGAGCATTCTGAATCAGACTGTACTGTTAATTTTATCATAAGTTTAATGAGTGTGTAATCTCATTCCACACTAATATGGACATTAAAATGAAAAATATTAAAGATAACTATAGTTATAACAATGTGTTCATAGTTATTCAATATAAAAATATAATAGGGATATCAGTAATATAAAATATGGGGAGAGAAGTATGAGTTTTGGATATGAAAAGTTAAACTGTTATCAGGGCAATATAGACTATTATAAATCAAAATGTAAACATGAAAAGACACCTATAGGGAATACACAAAAGATGTAGAAAGAGGATTAAAGCATGGCAATGTAAATAATCATCAGTCATAAGGCATAAAAGAGGACATCAAGAAAGAATGAAATAAAAGAACTGGAAAACAGAAAACAACAAAATGGCAGGGCAAGCTGCTTATTTACCAGTAACTACATATAAGAGGACTAAATTCTATAATCAAATGATGTAGTATTACAGAAAGGTGAGTTAGGTAGACATATTATAGGTGGTGATATAGGGTTGGTCCTTGAGAGGGCCAGGACAAAGGTGAAACACAATACAGCAGTGACTGGAGGCACATTAGCTAAAACCTAGGCCTCAAGATAAAAATAAAATGACCAGACCTACTTACTTCCTAAAGAAAAAACGCTGGGCCTAATGAAGTCTACATAAACATCAGCTACTCCGTGGGTAACCAGCATCCTCTGGATCCACCACTTCCTAGGAGATCTATGTTCTTTCCATCCACGCTTGTTACATGACTTGTTTCCCAACTGGATCACAATTATCTAAGTGACTGTACTTGTAACCTTATTGGATTATAACCCATTGTACCCATGTGGTTTTCATCCTATAAAACTCCTCTTAAAGTAAGGTCCCTGGTGCACCCACTTGGGACCCCCTCCTGCCTCACAAGAGCTTTCCTATCAATAAATGTCTTCCTGGGCCGGAGGGTTAGCTCAGTGGTTCCAGCGCCTGCCTCGCAAGTGCAAGGTCCTGAGTTCAATCCCCGGTGACCACATATAATTCTGGGCGTGGAGACTCATGCCCACCAACAACCAACACCGCATACCACAATGCTGGACGTGGTGGCTCACACCTGTAATCCCAGCACTCGGGAGGCAGAGACAGGAGGATTGCTGAGTTCGCAGCGGCTTGCCTGGGCACCCTAGTGAGCTCAGGGCCAGCCTGAACTACAAAGCGAGACCCTGTCTCAAAAAGCAAAAAAAAAAAAAATGTCTTCCTACTCTTAACCTCCATTGTTATTAGGACTCATTCTTCAATTTCTAGAGAACAAGAACTTGTCTATCATCCAGTTAACAGGTTGGGAGATATAATATTTCATATTTCATTTCAGCATTATTCCCATAGTAATAATTCTACTGTTAGTGGAATAGGTTAAAAAATAATACAATTCAGCTATAATATTTCCTACAGGATAACTCACTTAAGAACACACAGAGGCTGAACACGAAGACAGAATTTAAAATAATCCATTCAAATGCTAACTAAAAGAGAGCAAGATAGGTTTGCTTCCATCAGACAAAATATCTATACATCAAAAATTGTCATCAGGCCAAAGAAAGTCAATATACAGTGGCAAAGGGGTTAATTGATCCAGAGGCTAAAACATTGTATGTATATCCAGCATGGTAGCACCTAAATAAATACAGTAAATACTAAAGAACTGAAGGTTGAAAGACAGCAATGCCATAATGGTAGTAGGTCCAATACCTCACTTCAACAGTACAGAATCCTCATGATAGAGTCAGTAAGGAAAGAGAACAGTGGAGCACTGTAAACTATAGTATATGGAGGCACAAAAGACCATGGATAGCAAAAGCAATTCTGAAGAAAAAGGACAAAGCAGGAGACACTGTGTTTCCTAATTTCAAATGGTATTATAAATCTATAGTAATCAAAATAATATGGCACTGGATAGTAAGTGACATAAAGAACAGAGGGACAGAAAGACAAGAATAGCAGATAACTCCATATTATATATGGAAAGTTAACTTTTTTTTTTTTTTTTGCTTTTGAGACAGGGTCTCGCTTTGTAGTTCAGGCTGGCCCTGAGCTCACTATGGTGCCCAGGCAAGCCGCCGCGAACTCAGCAATCCTCCTGTCTCTGCCTCCCGAGTGCTGCGATGACAGGCGTGAGCCACCACGTCCAGCATTGTGGTATGCAGTGTTGATTGTTGGTGGGCGTGTCTCCATGCCCAGCATTATATGTGGTTCCCGGGGATCGAACTCAGGACCTTGCGCTTGCGAGGCAGGCGCCGGAACCACTGAGCTAA
Source organism: Thryonomys swinderianus (assembly GCA_004025085.1). Classification (NCBI taxonomy): domain Eukaryota; kingdom Metazoa; phylum Chordata; class Mammalia; order Rodentia; family Thryonomyidae; genus Thryonomys; species Thryonomys swinderianus. The sequence goes on along the minus strand of PVIC010003507.1, from coordinate 45,971 downwards.
CCCTCCGGCCCTGGAAAGTTAACTTTTGATGAAATTACCAAGAATATAGAGTGGAGAAGGATCTTCAAAAAGTGGCTCTGGGAAAACTGCATATTCACATGGGGAAAATGAAGTTGGATCCATATATTACATTATGCACAAATATCTACCAAAAATTTAAGTTTTAAAAAAGATTTAAGTTACTAAGAGAAAACATATGAGAAAAATCTAGTGACACTGGTCTAAGAAAAATATGATTTTCTGGTACAGACCAAAAGCAGGGGCAACAAAAGCAAAATAATAATAATAATAATAATAATAATAATAATATAATAAATGAGATTATATAAAATTATAAACTTCTGTACAGCAAGAGAAACATTAATAGAGATTAACAGAGTGAAGAGGCGACCTATTGAAAATGAGAAAACATTTGCAAATCATACAACTGGTAAAGGATTAATATACAAGTTATATAAAAAATCCAAAGAACTCAAAACCCAGAAAATATCTAACCTGATTTAAAAAGAGTTCAAGAACCTCCATAGACATTTTTTTCAAAAGAAGACTCACATATGTGACAAACAGGCGTATGAGAAATGGCCAACCTCACAAATCATGAGAAAAGGGAAACACAAGGCCACAATGAGATGTCAATGTATTTGTTGTAGGATGGACTTTATCAAAATGAGAAAAAGTGAGTATTGGGGAAGATATGGAATGAACAAAACATTCGTTCCTTTGCTGGTGAGAATGTAAGTTCATGCATCTATTTAACCAAAGAAAAATTTAAAATTTGAAAAATTAAAAATAAATCTCAAAAATTTAAAGATAAAATAGTCTCACCAAGCAATCTTACCTCTGGTCATATACGAAAGAATAAATCCATATTTGCTATCTGTACTCCTACACTCATTTCAGCATTATTCACAATGGCCAAGACACGGAGAGCCCAATTAAGTGCCCATAAAGGACAAGATGAAAGAAATATTATAGGTAGGTAATATTTCTAATATTTCTATAATATAATATTGCATTCTATCTGGATACCTGTAATATTATATGTAACGTTATATATAATATTACAATAATATATATAATATTACATTATATATATATTATATATTATATATAATACTATGGGTATCCAGATAGAGTGCAATATTATACAGACAATAAAATAAAATTCTGTCTTCAGTGACAGTGTTGATGAAACTGAAAGCTGATGTACAAAGTGAATTAAGGAAAACATGAACAAATACCACATGGTCTCACTCATAGGTGGAATCTAAAGCCATTGAGCTCGTAGAAGCACAATGTAGAACATAAGCAGGAAACATGAGGGAAATGGAGAGATGTGGAGAAGGTGCAAAGTCTCACGCGTAGAGTGAACAAGTTCTGGAGACAGCATGGTGACTACAAGTATATAGGTATAATATAGGAGGGTATTATATACTTGAAATTGGCAAAAGGAATAGATCTTAAGTGTTTTAACACACAGTAACTGTGTGAAGTGATGAATATGTTAACTGGTAATCATCATATATGTTTATCAAAACATCGTATTGTGTCTGAATTTTATACAGTTCTTGTTTACCATTTGCCCTCATTAAAGCTAGAAATAAGATGTTTGGAAACAACCACATTAGAGATAAGAACAAATGATTCCATTATATTCACATGACATGAAATATGTCAATGTACTTAAAAATTAGAATTTAAAACCTGAAGTGATAGAAATAAAAACAGATTTTTGACAAATTCTGTGAACTGAAGTCAGTCTTAAAAGTATTTTTGTTTATGAATTTGAGTAAGATATTCACCTCTGTCCCAAATGGCCAACATTTATACCTTGATGTCTTAGGGTTTAGATACCATTTGTTAACATACCTACATATGAATTGTCGAAATTTTTACTCTAAAACTTTGCCTATTGATACTGGCTTTGAAACTTGATGAAATCATCATTATAAGTCAGTATTATTCAGTTCACTTTCATTTGTTCTAGGTTTAGATGTTTTAGAAAGAAAGTAAAGTTTCAGAGTGTTTAAAAGTCTTCTGCATGCACTTATTATTATTGTTATTATTTTAGCAGGGACTCTGACTCAACATAGAAAAAAATGAGCTCACATAACAATAACAACAATAGCATCAACAAAAATACCTTTTATGATGTTCAGAGTCCTATGTTTTGATCATATCCCATCTATTTTTACAACCTTTGGAAATTGTTCTAATTTAGTTTGTAACAACTCTCCTAAGCAGTGGCTCTTTCAGGGCAGTCACTATAGCAACCCCTCTACAAAGGTTTTGTACCGTCTCACTCTTTGGCCTAACCCCTGCACACTGACTAAATGCACTGCTGTGCTCCGGGGCCAACCGTTTTACAGGAGCAGCTTGTACTTCACTTTATAAGATGTGGTTTCTCTATAAAATAGAGTATTACTCTGCCATAAAGAATGATAAGTTTGAGTCATTTATACTCAAATGGATGTACCTTCAGGACATACTCATAAGTGAAATAAATAGGTCACAGATCTGTAAATATTGTATCTTTCCTCTGATATGAGAAACTGAAGATATAAATTAACTCTAGAATATATGGTAGATATTGTGAAATAGAAAATTTTCAAAGGGAAATGGGATGTAAAGGTAAGTAATAAGGGAAAGAAAAAATATGATGATAAAAAAGTGAAACAAAGCTTATGTATATAGGGGTAGGGGGGTTCAGGGCAGATGGGGGAATGGGAAAAATGAGGATTAAATTGTGTCATATGCTGGTACAAATTCTCAATACTGTGTGTGATCATGATATGTATATATAATGTACCAATAAAGATTCAAATTTTTTAAAAAGTGCTTAAGATGCATTTTCAGTGGAAAAGAGGACACATTTTTTTCTTTTGATATTTAGGAACTGAGATCTCATGATAGTGTTAAAAATCTTAGCTTAATGCACTTATGACAATTACTTCACAACTCCTACATGTATTAAATTATCACACTGCTTACCCTGGAGATAGATTTTCTTTTTTGACAATGACACACAGTGTACCAACTATTTCTATTCATGTATTATTTTGTTATGAAATTTTATTTAGTTTTTTTCATAAAATGAAAAAGTCAAAAAAAGAATGGAATCAACAATCAATAATTTAAAAATAAGGACTACTATTCTAATGATTCATAGAAAACAATCTTACCCTTCAACAGGAACATGAGAATAATGAATTTCCTCAGGAATAGACTTTGCATAGCCTCTGAGATTGGAACAGATCTGGCTGGAAATGCCAGAATCACCATTTAATGGGAGACTTTACAAAGAGTACTTTGCCACTTATTTCTCAGGCTTCCCATTTGTAAAACAAAGATGCAAACAGCAAAGCCTCATACGCTGTAAAGATGTTATTAGATATTTTAGAGAACCACTTAGTTCAAAATGTTATCTCACTGTATTGATCCATCAGTGTTAGTTATTGCTATACTTGCCTTCACTTTTGCTGATTTAATTGTGATAGTGACAAATAATCCATGTGAAAGGGACAAGAGGACTATTTCTTTAAACTCACTAGTACAGTATGCATTCAACAAAGTCAGGAAAGCTAAGAAGCTTTTACAAACTAGGAGCCACTTGATTATTTACGTGGTTCTTGGGAAGTTGAGGCATTCCAGCATGTATTTACAGAACAACTCTGAGTGAGGAGGTTTAATGCAGTTAGGTATGTCCAGGGACATTAAGTTAATTAAAATTGGAAATAAAGTCATCCCTAAACCTTAAGAGCAGGTATAGCGACTAGACTTCACCTTTGGGAAGTATCTAGTTCATCCCTTAAATAGACCAGTGTGGCTTGTGTACCAATTTGAAGTCAGTGAAAAGAATGAACTTAGTACTCTTATGTATTTACTTTATGATTATTTCATTCTTTGTACTTGCTATGTTTCTCTTCAATAATTATACTTTTGACATTGCATGTTCAGCCATGTTGCTCTTAGGATTCTCACTTAGCATTCATTCATGACCTTACGAAGAATCAAAGGCTGTTAAATTTTAAGTCTCCCCTTTTTCAGACAAGTTCCCTGCAGAGAGGGGGAAAACAAGCAGCCATTTAAAAGAAGCATATTTCTGAGAAACTGAAGGAGTTAGTAGGAATAAAATGATTTTCAACTGATTACAAGGAGGATTTCCTATGCTTTCAAATTTCTCATGTAAGCGCTACTTCCTCTGGGTTAGCAGCTGCTCGCTGCCAACTCAAGGTGAATTGCTGTGGGGATGAAAAGTTAGATTCCAAAGGGCTGAAGCCCTAAGGAGAACCAGATTTCCTAAGTGACTTAAGAAACACCTACTTCACACAAGTTTTGTGCAAGGCAGCAACTAAGCACCCTGCGAACTCAGGGGCAAGAAGGAAAAAGAAGATTCAGGATCTAAACCTCACACCCATGGAAACCTGCTCCTCTACATTCCTGGGAAGTATTTTTTCCCAACAGTGCTGCACGGGTGTGTGTGTGTGTGTGTGTCTATGGGCAGTTCCGGGGGGGATGGGGGACACACGCAGCCTGTGCTTCCCACGCCGCCTCCCGCTGTTGACCCCTGGAGACCATGCGTGAACCGGAGGGAGGTGTCTCAGCCCGGCGAGGCCAATTTGAAAGACACTGGCTGGTTTGAAAATAGCATGTTCCCTCCTATCGCACTCGGGGAAAAAAAAAAAAAAAAAAAAACAACCTTCATATTTTCACTTCGTACTGTCAAGGACAAGGTTATATCTTCCCAGGAAGAAACAATACCAACTTCTTCGAGAGAAAAAAAAAAAACTGCTTAACAAAATAGCAGCAACAAAAGAGTGGGACGGGAAGGAGGTGAAAGGGAACACAGGAAAGTTACAGAGCAATAAAATACAGATTTAGAGGCAATTTTAGCGCCATGTTAAATTAAAAGCGTGGCTAGAGTAGCACTCTTGGCACTAAGCCTCAGGTGCTGTGGGATGAGGGTTAGTGGAATCATCATCAGAGCACGGTGCCAGGTGGACATCAGGCCGGAAGGAGAAGCACAGATGTACTTTCAGCAAGGTGTCTTTGAAGGATTACTCCACAGAGTGCCTGGCCAGGCCCAAATATTCACACTGTTAGTCACAGAAATGACGGTGATCACTTAGGGGGTATAAGCTCAGTGGGAGAGATATAACCTACAAACTCTATGCTTTTGCCATGGCTAAGTATCCGTTGCTCTTCTAGTATTATTATTTCAAACTTTTTATTATATATGTTTAAGGTGTGCAACCCAACATATGTACATATATATATATGGTATATAAAATTATATTATATACATGATGAAAGGTCTGTAGGCAAATAAGTAGAGTTATCTTTGTGTGCGGGAAAAGCATGGAAAATGTACTCTTGGATAATTTCCAGTTTATAATACAGTATTAATGTCTATAGTCATCATACTAGATCTTAGATTTCTAGACTTACCCATCCTACTTTGTACCTTGTGACCTATCCTGCCCTCCCCACCCCAATCCCGCACTGGTAACTATCAGTCTGCTCTCTGTTTCAGTGCATTTCACTTCTATTAAACTTCATGTAGAAATGAGGTTCATGCCATTACTTTGCTTTTAATTGGCCACTGTACTTAGAATAATGTCCTCCAGAACCATCTGTGTTATAAAACACTATTAGTGTCTCCTTGTTTTTAAATGCCAAATAGTATATGTGGAATACTTTGATATATATCAATATGTTTATCAATTTGGCCCTAGAAGGATGAATGGTTAAACAATAGCCTTTAAATCAAGCTAACTTTTCAATGAAACAGATTTTCTTCACAATGATATAAAATAATGCATTATTTTATTTTTTAACTTATACAGCTCTGATAATTTTTGGTGGCAAAGATCTTTAGTAGGGGATTTTTCACAGCACCATAGTGAAGAACAACATGGCTAATAGATTATTCAGAGGTTTCTATTGAGTCTTTTCCTTTCCATTCTTCCCATTAACTCCAACCATCTGCTGAAGCAAAGGGAATAGAAGTGAATGAAAGAACGAAAGAAGAGAGAATCTTAAAACGTCATGATGCCTGTAGCGCTAGGTTCTTCTGCTAGCTGAATGTCAGCTAGGTCATACAGCAGGAACTTCACATTCATAAATTCTTATTAAAAAATCAAAACAAAAATTTAGTAAGTTGTCAAAAACAGTTTCTGAAGTGTTTTCTAGTGGAAATAAATGAGATCCAACCTGCTCATGAAGATCATCTCAGACATGAAAAATAAGAAAATAATCGATGAGAA
>PVIC010003507.1:0-39605 GCA_004025085.1 Thryonomys swinderianus | reverse complement strand
AACAACACTGAGATTTCATCTTACTCCCCAAAGAAAGGCTGGTATTGCAAAATTAAACAGCGATAAATGCTGGCAAGGTTGCGGGGAGAAAGGAACCCTTCTCCACTGTTGGTGGGATTGTAGACTTGTGCAACCATTGTGGAGATCAGTGTGGAGATTCCTCAGAAAACTAGGATTAGAAGTTCCATTTGACCTTGCTATTCCCCTGCTAGGAATATACTCGAAGGAATTAAAAGAATCATATCATAAAGACATATGTGCACCCATATTCATAGCAGCTCAGTCTCATCCAGATGCCCATCAACTGGAGACTAAATAAAGAAGATATAGGGGTTTTTTTGGAAAATGGAGTGTTACTCTGCCATAAAGAATGACAAGTTTCAGTCATTTATATGCAAATGGACACACCTTGAGAGCACACTAATAAGAGAAATTAATAGGTCACAGACATGTAAATACTGTGTCTTTTCTCTGGTATGAGAACCTATAGATGGAAATGAGTTCTAGAATGTATGATAGATTTTGTGAAATAGGAAATATTCAAAGGGAATTTGGTAGGGTAAAGTAATGAGGGGAAAGAATAAATATGATTTGGAAAGAAAAAGAAAGCACATGTATATAGGGGTGGGGGCTGTGAGGTGGGTAGGGATATGGGTAAAAGTAAGAATTAGCTCGTGTCATATACTGGTACAAATTTCCCAATGTTCAGTGTAATTGTGAGCTATATATAAAATGTACCAATAAAGAATTCAATTAAAATAAAAAGAAACTGTCTTCCCTTCTCATGGTCTCAGTATCCCGTGGCATTAGTGGTTCTTGTCTCCCTGAGACCATCAGATCAGCAATCCATTTTAACAAGACCCCAGGTGATTCAGACACACTGTCGAGGCTGGAAATCCCTGGGCTCAGGAGAAGGAGGAAGCCCTGTGGTGCAGCTGCTCTCAGGGTCCAACCTGCCTGGTTTTGGCACAACCCGCCCTTCCTGGGCCAGTCCCTCAGGCCCTTCATCTTCCATTGCCTCCTCTGTCAGCTGACAATGAGAGGAGCAGCTACTGCAGAAAAATTACTGTTTGAAGAGCACAGGAAACGATACCCAGTGTATAGTTTAGCTAAGTATTCAATAAAAATTAAAACAATACCATTTGATATAAAAGACCAAAGATCATATTCCTTTTTAAAAAAGATAATCAATGATTTCCCTAATGAAAATGACTATATTTTCATATCTGCAGTGAGAACAGGAAAGTTGTTAATAAAAAATATTCTTCTGGAATGATAAGAGAAATAAGAAAGAGGAAGAAAGCACATGTACACATGTTGCAACCAAAATGTGCTCAACTATTCTGACCTGAGAGCCACACAATTAATTCAGAGATCTTCTTGGAGATAAACCTAGAAGTGTGAATTCTTGTGCTCAGTCTAAAACAATTTTGGAATGCAAACCACCTTTCTGTTGGTAAACAGGTGTTTGTTTGATTTTCTGTGTTAATAAAATGGCTAGAAATAGTAGAAATTTGATGTTATACTTTGATGAAATAAGTATTCCTTATTAAATTATAGGAGATAAAAAATGATCTGAGGCTGTTATCTAGATTTGTTTTGGTGGTTTCTGTCTTCTTAATCATCACTCTTCTCATTTACGATTTAATTAACAAAACACTTTGTGAACAAAGGTACAAGTCTAGCAGTTATTTCAGTGTTGTCTAGACTCCATCTGACAACTCCACTGAATTCTTTAATCATTTGGTTAATTGTTAAACAAATTATCATGTACTTTCAGTAAAATAAATAAAAAAAATGATTGTATTTCCACTCTATTTTTACTGCTCTTACTCAATGCTAAGTAACATAATACAGAGGTGAATGTACCAATACTTCCTCTATACTGTACAGACATTTAGTTGCCCAAAATGCATCAACAGTATTTTGTTATACTTTAAACCACCTTTTGCATCTCTGCCTATAAACCATTCCTCTTCACTTTCCCACCTCTGAGTATAAGTTTCAGGTGAGCAAGATGGCAAGCCCAGTAGAATGTAGGCCACTGAGGCCTATGGGAACTACAAAGATGGATCATTAAAGATGAAGTTTTTACCTTGACCCTTCCAGGCCAGCCAGCAGGGACAGCCAATCTAAGGCCATCCAGGATATCCAGCCACACAGTGCTGGATAATTCTGGTCACTGTTTATCCCGCCAACAAGATGTTTTCTTAGTGACTTCAGTCTGCTTAGTAGCAGGAAGTCAGACATGCTCTACCACCTATTCTCACAATCAGAGGCAACCAAAACAAAGGGATTCTTCACCAACTGTGAACATGTGCGGGGACCTGTCTAAGAAGGTTCAGCCCTGCCATTAGGATAAGAGGTGCTTTTTCACTTTACTGAAGAGGGAGAGAACCTTAGTAAGACCTACCCACAGCAGTAGAATTTGCCCATGAGCTAAGCATCCTCCCCTGTCCCTAGGCCACCATCTTACAAAAGGGCCTGGGTACAGTGAGATTCACAAGAGTATTCAGCCCCGTCCTGGGAAGGGAAGGAAAAGGGAGAGTGTCTCTCTGTTGTACAACAGAAAGGGATAGAACTAAGCCTAAAATTCAAATTGCTCCTTTAATCTCATATTTACTGTGAGCCTTTTTGGCCCGTGCAGATATGCAGAGCTATTTTTCAATTACCGGCTTTCTCAGTGAGCTTCTTTTAGTCAGTGTAACCACGGGAGCATCACCTTGCAATGTGCTCTCTTCTAAGGTTTCTTTTAAGCCAAGGGAATGAAAATGCTGCCTGCTGGTTTCTACTTTCTGAGGTTGCTAAGACCAGAAAAGAAAAAAAAAAAAACATTAATAGTCTTGTTTTTAAAACAACAACCTTGTCAATAACCCCCAGCTAGCAGCTGGCAGCTGGCAGCTGGCAGCTGGCAGCTGGCAGTGCTGTTGTGTCTAGGTCTTCATAAACAGAAAATCAAGGGAAGAAAGCTATAATATGCAGAAGGAAAAAGGAAGTAAGGGATTCCTTAAAAAACTGAGAATATACATCTGTCTAGCCATCCGGAAACACCATGAATTTAGCACTACATGTCTACAAAGCTTTAGAGGCATTTCAGGATAAAGAAGTCATATATATATATATATATATATATATATATATATGTATGCATATATATATATGTATATATACATATATATATACATACATATATAGATAGATATAGATACATACTATATATACATACATATATATACACATACTATATATATTCATATAAAAAGACAACCACAATTATCATTTTGTCATGAAAAATGGGACAATGTAACTTGTTTGCAAAATCCATGAGTGTAAAGAAGAGAGAAATGAGTCTCAGAGAAGAAAGGTCTTAACTATGGCCATATTTGTCAATGACAGAGGTGATATTTTCTCTGGCACAAAAATAACCATGAATATTTTACTTCCCTAAATAATTTAAAAAGGAAAGATCAACATGTCACTAAACTTAGCTATTAATTGTTCCTTGCTTACTTGGTATATGGACTTATTTTTAATGGTCTTCAAAAAATGTTCATGCTACTTTGTGCATCATTATGAATTTGCTAAGTGTCCTGGCCTAGAGGTAATCATATCTTTAAGTACAGTGACAAAGCCATAGTCACTTCCTGAATTCATGGGCTAGGGTCAGCTTTGTGATCACAATCTTGTACCAGCCTTTTGCCTTAAGCATCGGAGAGGACGAGTAGAAATCAATGCATTTTTATGTAACAACTACGTCTTTAGTGGCCACTCTTGGAGATGTCTGGCTGGTAGTCTCTTGTCATTGCATAATAGCCTCTAAATGCAGATGGGGGAGCAACTAACAAATGGTTATGACAGCTTTATCTAAACTGAAACTTGTATACCCTAAAATGTTTTCCTATTTTGTTCAACTTGTCAATTGATCCTCAGTTCTCACTATCCTTATTAAAGGAAAGGTCCTCTAATTGTCTATTTAACCTATTTAGCTATTAAAATAATTCACTTTAATCCTAGATATCCTGGTTTTTCTAAATATGCTCATTTCCTGGGTCATATAAAAGAAATTATTCAGGCTGGAAGAGCTTCAAATGAACAGAATCAGGCACTCTGGGAGTAACAGAATTCTATACTGAAGCTCTTTTGTGGAATAGAAACTAACTCCAGGGTTTGTGACAACCCCAATGTCATGAAGCAATTTAGTCACAGGAAGTCAAAAATAATGCTCATCAGAGCCAGATATTCAAAACTTGTTGCTTCTTTAGCTGAAAAGGTTAACCACAGAAAATGTCTTTCCTGACAGCTGACTCACTTTCTGCTGGGGGTGAAGAGATAGATACTCAGTAGGGACGAATAGAGGTAAAGGTAATGCCATACTCTATAAATTAAAGCTGATTCCAAGAAGCTTACTCACTGGTATTTTGGGCTAAGTGGGTAAATTGTGTTGATATCTTCCTGGTCATTTGGCTTATTAGGGTTGACAAAGAAAACACAAGAGCATAACAAAATATTTCAGCTACAAATTCTGAAACAGAGAGCCGCCTTTGGTCACTCAACACAGGAATGTAAACACCTACTAGAAAAGGAAGATCTAGGAGACATTCACACATCATCATTAAGCACTCTAGTTAGATAATGCCTTATCATTGCCTTAGGCACTGAAAAATGAAGGATGGAGAAAGAGAAAGGAATACTTTCTACCTTCTACCAATAAGTCACTTAGAGGCAGAAACTCCCTTTGGAGAAATATCTAGTTGAGAACATCACAGAAGAATTTAGTAGCTCCAAATGCGCCAAACTAGAGAGAAAAGGTTTTTTTAAAAAAGTAGATGATGAGGAGTAAATGAAAAATGTGATGGTAATAAAAAAAAAGGGAAACAAAGTTTATGTATTCGGGGGTAGGGGGTTGTGGGGTGAGTAGAGGAATGGGAAAAATGAGAATTAAATTGTGTCATATACTGGTACAAATTCTCAATATTGAGTTTGATCATGATATGTATATACAATGTACCAATAAAGATAAAAACTAATTTAAAAAAGAAGTGGATTCAGTTCTCCTTTCTTCAGATGGTTCTGATTTGTAACTCTCTACTTTCAGATTGAGGAATAAATATTTGAGAAGCTTCTAGAACCCATCCTTAAGAGATAGTGAGAATTTAACTTTGGAATTTTCATAAGTTACAACTTTTGTGCCTAACGTTTCTTCAGATTACCCTATAAAAGTCTGTTACCCAGGCACTCTCATCTATATGTTTGAAATATGTCAAGAATTTTCCAAAATCTGATTAAGACTAACAATAGTAATGAAACCGACCTGCCCTAAAATATTATTTATGACATAAGGCAAACCTTTGTGACTAAGAAACAGAAACAGGTAAATTTCTAGACACATCCATAAAACACAAAAGATCCGTTTCACCTATTGGGACCATATTTTTAACTTTATGGGGAGGGGGAACATTAGTGACATTAAGCCAAGCTCTGAGTTATCTCTTTATCAGTTAAAGCATCTCAAAAACAAGTTATGTAAGAAACTTCTGGTTCTGACTTGTGCAAGCAGATGCTAACGCCATTTTCGTAACTATGGTTTGAGCCCTTGACCAGGGAAGAAGGGAGAACAGAGACCAAATCTATATGGGCATGTGTATGTGTGTGTAGATAAGATTTAAAGAATTTTCTAAGAAATGTGCCTGCACCTACCCAAAGAAACGCTTTCTGAGTACTGTGTTGTTAAGAGCTCTTCAATCTCTCCATACTTGCTTGTGAACTTCTGAAGTGGGCAAAGGCCAGGACTCCCTTCCTCAGGCCCCTCAGGCTCACTCCATTCCTGATTCTCCCGGTCTTGGTCAGTCCATTAAGCAGCCAAATCTTTTTCTCACTAATTGGACTAAATGATACCAGGCCACCCCAGAGAGAGATAAGTGTAACCAAAGCTAAGCAGATAATCAGTGTAGTTGCTTCACAAGCACAGCAAATTCTAACTGAAGGATATCCTCTTTACCAGGCTTGTGTGTATTGCAGGTATTTGGGGTAATCAGAACGCCGTGCCCTTGCAGACTCGTTGGGTACATTAAAGCTTCCAGATCCCTAGGATGGAGAGTCACTAACCAGGGTCTGGGACCCACCCTTAAGGCCTTAGAGGAAAACCCTTGCAAGCCTTAGCTGGTTTTTGCTTTCTTTTTGTCTTTCTGTTTCTATGGTTTTTGGTTCTCTGAGCCAACATGGAAGTATGGAAGAGAGCAAGCCTTCAAATTATGCTCTCCTAATAAAAACACATATGAAGGATTATATAAAAATACTAAATGTAATAACCTACATCTGAAATACAAATTGTATCACTGAATAACGCCTGATGATGTATAGAGTTGAGATTTTCTCTGGCCCCCATGGTGCAAGGTGGCAATCTTCAATATGTAAATGTAAAAAAGTCCCCCAAAGAACAATTTTAATAAAGCTCACTTGATGTAGTTTTCCCTATGTTAAAACATTGATCAGAACAGTTATGCCACCCACCCCGCACCAAGAGGTCAAACTCAGGACCTCGCACTTGCCAAGCAGGCAATGTGCCACTGAAGTATAACATAGCCTCAGGCAGAACAATTTTTAAAGAAACTTTTTAAAAATCTGAATTCAAGCACATTTTACTGTATTTCTGTGTCAGGGGCCAGTGGCATTCAACCACGATGCTTGTTAAAGTGCAGATTCCCATTGTACCTCCTGAAGGGCAGTCTCCGGAACAAGCCTCAGAGGACTGCACTGGAACACATGCCCCATGCACTTCTTATCCAGACTAAAGTTCAAACACTATGGCTTTAAGTCTTTAAAATTGTTATGTGGTGATTTAATCATACTAACTGCCAACATTCAGGACAGCACTGATGCTACATTTGCTGGGTTCAGTAATCAAATAAAATATTATTCTACTTTTAGAGCCTTGCTGATCTTTAGCTTCAGAACAGCCTAGGGTTGCATCCTCTACCAGCTGTGTGACCTTCAGGATGTGCCTTAGCCTATTTCAGCACCAGGTTCCTTACCACTGTCATGAAGAAATCAGTAACAGCTATCTCCCTGGGTCACTGCAGGGTTAAATGAGCAATACTTATAAAACATGCAGTTCACTGTCTGACCATAAGGCTCACCTAACCTATCATACATACTTCTATTATTTTCTTCCATCTGAACAGCATGGTACTGACAGTTCCTCAAAATCATTCAGCTTATATAAAGCTTCTCTTCTGATTCTTGTCCAATGATCAGTAATGTTCTGGGCAACAAGTATTGCCCAATATGCCAAGTAAGGACAAAGCAAGCCTTGACTGATCAACAAACATGCCCATGCATGTCTGTCTGGTGTCCATTCAATCAGCTCTGAAGTTTTTCCTACTGTAGTATTTTGTTTTGTTTTTAACATATACCAACCCATCTTTCATCAATAATGAAAAATCTAATCCACGTTAGCTGCTTACTTCCCAGAGTTAATGGTATGTATTCACATATTTTATCTACATGATACAGCCAGAATGAATAGTATTGCACAGCACAAATTGGTGCCCAAGTGGCCCAGAATAGCCAAAATATTACTTTGCTGTCTGACAAATAAGACTACATGATATGGTAAAAGCTTGGAAGCAGCTCACAATGGAAGACAAATAGCTAATCATCAAGCTTGTGTGCCAGAAACACTAGCAATACTACTACTTTGATGTTAGGGTCTCTCTATGTATACTTGTGACATTTCCATCTACATATATTTTCTACTTTTTGTTTCAATTAGCTTCCAAGAGTATTTTGTATTCAGGGTTCTAAATGAAGAGTCATACACAATTTGGAATGTTTCTATTTCTGAAAGTAGTTACTCTGTCATCGAAGTAACTCTTCAGGATTTTTCTTCCAATTCTGGGAGAAGTAAGTCACTAGAAGACACAGGAGTTTCCAAATTAGACAATGCCACACAGACCAAAGGGCTTGCAAACCATGACATATTCTAGGTCACAGCAGATGAAAGGATAGAGAGCCAGATATTTTAGTTCAAATCAGCACATTCAATCATCAAGGGGAAGTGCAGAAATTATTTTACATTCCCTCAAATTTGGCTGTCAAGAATCAGTGGAAAAATCCTGCTTTGTCTCCAGGCTTTCCTGAGTAAAATCACATTTAGTCCATTTAGATTAAAGAAGAGTAAGTAACCTTCAAAGCAAAAAGAGGAAAAGAAGATATGATTTAACTTAACAATTAAACATTAACAATAGATCTGTGGAAAATAAATCCTGGGCTAACATGAATAGGATTTATAGTTATCATTTTTGTACAAGAGTGGTATTTAGAAATAGGTTGAGTGCATAGTCAGTTTTCACTGTCAATCAAAATGGTTGGAATATTAAGGAAATATCTTGATAACTTTCTTCAAATGAAGTGTTGGATATTAATAATCACTACAGATAAGTATTTTTGTTCTTTATCAGGAATAAAATAAACACAAATTGTTCAATATTAGGCAAAATTTTGCTAGGTGCTACAATGAGTACAGGGCGTTACAGAGGTCACACAGTGAGGCCCCGCTGCTGCACACTTTGTAAGAGGTTGTGCATCCATGGCTGGCAGATACAGTTTGCCAAGACTCATGAAAACCACTGAGTTTTAAAAATGACATCGTCCAAGTATAGTAAATTATAGAAACATTTTCCAAAACTAAAAATGTTTAACTACTGCTGCAATTTCCCATACAGGGTTTGGAGTGAAGCTCTATTTGTGTGGCTGGTATTGTGTCTATTACTGCAGGTTGAAGTTTTCTGGGTTTTTTTTTCTTTTCTTTTGAGACAGGGTCTCACTTTGTAGTTCAGGCTGGCCCTGAGCTCACTATGTAGCCCAGGCAAGCCTCGAACTCAGCAATCCTCCTGTCTCTGCCTCCCAAGTGCTGGGATTACAGGCGTGAGCCACCATGCCCGGCTCTGTTTGTTTTTTCAAGCTTTGTAAGGAGTGTGCCAATCAAATAATTTACTTATTTATTCTACCTTGCCTACTTACATAGGGCTTATACTATCCAGCAGGCTTGGCCACCACAAACAAAATATTTCTTAAAATAACAGCTTCCACATTTTCTTTCCTGCCTTCCCTTCCCCTCCCCTGTGTACAGTGTGATATAATACAGCAGTTAGATGAGGGTGAGTGAATATGTGTTCATCTGTATATTTTTAAAGTGCCATTCCTTCTACTAATTGTACAAATCAAGGTAGTACAGAGGGTTTTTTTTTTCCTACATGGGGAAAGAAACAATAGCAAAGTAGTTTTACTTTTGTTAAACTCATGAAATTTTATTTTCATATCCTTTCATTCTATTATTCTTTCACTTAAAGGTTCTCAATTTTGGAGTTATGAAGTCTGGTTGACTGTGTTATCTAAAACCCTATTTTCCTCTTAATTTTCATAATTAAGAATTTTGATCTTTATTAAATTTTATCAAATATATGTCTTCTATTAATTATTAACATTACATATGGTTGTGACTACCTTTTAGTTTCATTATCACTTAACACTAAAAGACAACTTATTTGTAAGTTGTCTAATGAAATCTATTGTCTTCAGTAAGAGATATTAATATTTTAATTCATTTCAGAAGAGATTTGACTTCAGATATTTATAACCAAAAATATAAATCTACAGTAAATAAAATAACACTCTATCTGCTGATTTTAAGTAGGACTTATTGGTTTAAGTGTAGCAATGTAACAATATTTCTTCTGTGTTATCATTTTTACTTTACTAAGTAAGGCCTATTGGATGTTGTGGGCCTTAGAAGAGTGTGTTTTGCAAAAGAAGGTAACAGTTTTATTCCTACATGCTCTTCTGGAACCTTGCTACTTAGTTACTAATCCATCAGGACAAAGAATTATTTTCTCTCCTCTTGAAACTGGATGCAGCAGGTAGGCTGCGTCAGAAATGTTGTAGTACAATTTCAGAGAACAGGTCTTAAGAGCAAAAAGGCTCTTTCCTGGCTCTTGTTCCTGGGTCACTCATGCTTGGAGCCCAGCAACTACCTGGAGTATATACCTTGGCCACATGGAGAAACCACATGCAGGTGTTCCAGCTCACAAGGTAACCAAGAGCCATAACCAGCTCTCAGATGTACTAAGGAACATTCAGGCAAAGCCTCACATGCTAGTCTTGGCCTGAGAACCTGGGCCTTGTGGAGGAGAGAATTATCCAAAATTCTGGATGCACCGAGTCTATGAGCCAACATAGTGATTGCTTCTTTGGTACCAAATTTTTAGTTTGTCACAAAGCCAACTGCAGGCCACCAGGTCACATGTGCACTTAAGGAAAGCAGGTTCACCAAGACTACTATATTTGAGTCCTAATATGCTGTGTCTGTTAATAGCTTCTCTGTTGATTTTGTCTTGGCCTTTGAAACAATTTACATCCTCACTTAGGAGTTTTTTGTCTATTTGATGAGTTAACTAAAATCTTCCCTGTAAAACTAGTCAAAGTGAAAAAATATTGTCCAAGGGGCTCTCAGGAACCACTGAGGATTCAAAGACCTGCTTCCTTAGGAGGTCCCACCTAGAGCTCACCCCATCTGAATCCCTGACTCCTTGGCCCAGTGAAGCAGGTGACGCAACACTTGGATCAAGTGGGCTACGACTTCCTGGTGCACAGCACAAGGTGATGCTCTGGTGTACAGGGACAGCAAGGACTGGGAGAGGCCACCTCAGTCTCTACTCCCCAAGATTTTCATTGCTTCTTCTAGCCTCATGCCTCTTATTCCAGTTTGAACTCAGATACCCATAACTTTCCCTCTGAGTCTCCTCCAGGAGACTCAAGGCCTAGAACTTTGTGCCGCCATTAATCTTATAGACAATTTGGCTCATTCAGACTCATTGAATCAGAGTCAACCATTGGTAGGATTCAGAGTGGGGCTTGTCAATTTCCTCAGCTGATTCAGGGACATCTGCTTTATGTCCCAACTCTGAGTGCTTCGGTAGCTGATTGATATTATTCAGTAACACTAAATTAGTTTTTTCAGAGAACTTTGAAAACGTCTCACTTGTGTCACTTTAAAGTGGATTATTATCACCTAGCTGGGTTTTTTTGTTCTCTATCCCAAGACTCGAAACGCTTTGTAATCTGGCCTCCACCTGTTTTGTAGCCATTTCACCCTTAAAACACACAGAGCTAGTTGCACCATGAAGCGGCTGCCTCTGCCCGAATGCACCACCTGACACAGGGCCAGCAGGCCTGTCCGCACCGACGCTCCCTGCTCCAGCTGCCCTCAGGCGGGCCCCGCCTCTGTGCTCGGCTTGAGCCCCCCCACCCCACCCCCTCAAACGAGTTTCCTCCTCACGTGTACTCAATGGCAGGGTGCTCCATGACATCATCTTACCCAGAGTTTTAGTTGATATCCTCACGAAATCTACCTGCAGCACCTTGTCCCAAACATTTTCGTAGTCGCTCTTATCTCCTCTGCATAATATGAATATTTACATAATAGCTAGTTCTGCACACCCCACAAAAGTATGTGTATGTGTTCACACATTTTTAAGAGCTAAATGTTAAAAGAAAGCTCAGGTTTATAATGTCCTTCACAGCTGCATGTATGAAGTTATCTCAGCAGGAAATTCAAAAGAAAATCATATTATATCACCTTGGGATAATTGATTCTATTAATATCTAGTTTCAAAGGGCTTTTGAAATGTAAATTGCTCCCTTGATTCACACATAATGCACCATGACATATAACTTGAAGTTGCAAACACACTAAGAAGGCACTTTCAAAATTAATCTCTAAGAAATTCTTATGGGAGGACAAAATAATGATTCATTATTTGTATAATTATGAATAATTATATCAAGCACAAATTTGCATTTTATTTTTAGTATGATGATGTTATGTCAGTTTCTCATCCTCACCCTTGAATTGTAACACAGGATTTCATCTAAGTTACCCCCGCTGACCTAGAACTAGTGATCTTCCTGTCTCCACCTCCCAAGTATCTAGTATTACAAGCATACACCACAACACCCAGCTCAACAAAATTATTTTTATTAACAACTAGTAATTGCATATACTTATAGGTACAATGTGGTAATTCAAGAATCTCTATAACATGTAATGATTAGTCAGGGCAAGTAGAATTTCTATCTTCTTTAATATTTATCATCTCTTTGTATTGAAGAATTTCTAATTCTTTCTCTCTTCTAGTTCTTTATAAAATATATAATAAATTGTTTCTAACTGCTGTTCTGTAGAACGTCAGAACCTATTCCTCCTACCTAACTATATTTTGGTGCTCATTATGCAACCCCCAATCCATTCCTTTTTGGTTTTAGTTTTTTAACAAATGAAGGAAGAATTTTCATGTATGTAGGTTATAAAAAATAAAACCTATTTGGGCTGGAGGGTTAGCTCAGTGGTTCCGGCGCCTGCCTTGCAAGTGCAAGGACCTGAGTTCGATCCCCGGTAACCACACATAATGCTGGGCATGGTGGCTCACGCCTGTAATCCCAGCACTCGGGAGGCAGAGACAGGAGGATTGCTGAGTTCGCGGCGGCTTGCCTGGGCACCATAGTGAGCTCAGGGCCGGCCTGAACTACAAAGCGAGACCTTGTCTCCAAAAAAGCAAAAATAAATAAATAAATAAATAAATAAATAAATAAATAAATAAATAAATAAATAAATCTTATTTTATTTTAATAGATCTATAGTTCATCTTTTTAAATGAGTGAAACTATGTAAAATCAATAATAAACAGTCTTAGCACATAAAATATCAATTTCAAATAAACTTATTTAATTCTCTGATCCCTTGAAATTTTACGTGTTTCTGTGTGTGTGTGTGTGTGTGTGTGTGTGTGTGTTGATAGTTAATTGTAGTGTCAACTTGGCTTTAAGAAACACCTATCACACTAGTGGAGCATATTTCCAGGAGCGTTTGGATGAATGACTTGTAATTTGCAAACTGAAGAGGGAAGACCAACCCTGGTTGTAGGTAGTACCAGTCAGAAGGCTTATAGCCCAGATGGAATAAAAGGAAAGTCCTTTTTGCTTTTTTGTAAGAGCTCCTGTCTTTGCCATCATCTTTAGACACCTGCCTCTTGTTTCTTAGGCTTCCAGCACAGACTCTTCAGTTTCTGAATATGGACTTGTACGGTACTCTACAGTGAATAACAAGACTTTGGTTTTTGACTGGATATTCTGGCTCTCCAGCCGGCTGGTTCCACACTCCCCATCCAGGTGCCTCTGGTTGATCTCTCTATCCCTCTCCAGTTGGGCAACATCTTCAACCCCAAGGATATATCTGTCTGCTTCCTAGGGTTGTCTATTCTAATTTCTGACACAATCACTCTTTTCCTATAAGCCTTTTTCTTTTTTTGTAGGTTCTTTCCTATATGGTGTCCACTATCTAGTTTTCCAAATATACTTTTTCATACAATTTAAATTTTTAAAAATAATTGTTGAGAATGCAATTTTAGTTTACTTCAAGATCTGACATTGTTCTCATGAGATATGCTGCCCAAGAACAAGATATCTTTAAACAAATCCTCTACTACATAGTTTTTGAAAACAGTCCAGATTTTTCTTCTTGTAACTGTTCACATTTAAAACCTATCATCTGGGCCGGAGGGTTAGCTCAGTGGTTCCGGCGCCTGCCTCGCAAGTGCAAGGTCCTGAGTTCGATCCCCGGTAACCACATATAATGCTGGGTGTGGAGACACGCCCACCAACAATCAACACCGCACACCACAGTGCCGGGCGTGGTGGCTCACGCCTGTCATCCCAGCACTCGGGAGGCAGAGACAGGAGGATTGCTGAGTTCGCAGCGGCTTGCCTGGGCACCATAGTGAGCTCAGGGCCAGCCTGAACTACAAAGCGAGACCCTGTCTCAAAAAGAAAAAAAAAAAAAAAAAAAAAAAAAAAAAAAAAAAAAAAAAAACCTATCATCTGATCAAATTCTCTATTATTAACAGCTTTTCTACTAATTCTATTATAATTTTAGCCATACTTTCATATTATATGTAAGTAATGACAAAGTAGCCTGTTTCCAATTTTGTGTTTTTTATTGTTATCTAATTACATTGGCTGATATGTGACCAAAGATTTTAGTGAGAATGTTTCTAAAACTGAAGTCTGATCCTTGATACATATACGCAGGCATATAAAATTTCACATACTTTATTTTGCAATTGAATAGATATAAAATTTTTCTCTTTGATTCACTGCTAGGGTCATTTACATTAATAACATTCATAATTGAATTATATCTACAGACCTAGAAGAAATTTCATGTGGTGGTATATTATTTTTTAATCTGGATCAGAAGGAATAAAAATATCTGTCTTCTTCAGCCCATATGAAATGATGTTCTTTAGGTGGAGATGAGTCTGTACAAAAAGATTCTGCACATCTACAGTGACTTCTTAGTCACTGTAAACCCAGGCATGAACCCTTTGGAAAAAGACAGTGTGAGGACAGTGATGTGTGCTATTTTATTTTATTTATTTTATTTTACTTTATTTTAATGGTGCCGGGATCAAACTCAGGACCTTGTGTTTGCCAGGTAGGCTCAGTGCCACTAAACTACACCCCTGGCCCTGACATGTGCTTGTAGAGCTGTTTATGTTTTCCTTCCTTTCTGGAAGAGTGTGCTTGGTTCTCTGACATTCATTCAGTCTCATCCAGATGTCATTATTTTCGAGTAAGTATTCTTTGAGATTGAAAAATGGCTATTTTCAATTTTACCAGCACTGCATGTTTCCATTATGGTTGTATTCTGCTTTTCTATTTTTCATAAGACTCAGACAAAGAAAACTTTCTTCACAATCTTATTCCCATGAGAGTCTGAACTTAGCCAACCTCTTACTTTTAGATATCTAGGTTGTTCCAAATTTTCACTGTGATTTATATCACTGAAAAAGAGGGAACATTTAAACAGATCAAAAATGGAGAAAGCCCAGTTCAACCATACACAATAATGACTTGCCAGAAAATATGAGACGTCTGTAGAATAATGAAAAAGATCCTAATGAGAGGGTTGTGCTTTTATGGGATCAGGTAGTCAGACAAAACAAACAGAAAGGAAATAAAGGGTCACTAGCAGCTTCCTCTTATTTGGTATCTTCTTTTCCTCCCCATGTCACCTCTTACACAGCTGTTTGGCAATACTGCTTTGAGAGATTAGCACACTTCTTTCATGTAGGAGGTAGTACTCAGGACATGGGAACAGGCAAGATATATTTTCTTGAATTCTCACTGGAAAATTCAGGGTTACCATTAATAATCCCAGTAATTGTCATAGATTATTGTCTGGAAAAAACTCCATCCTTGTGACTTGGAACTTGACTAATGCAAATTATGATGCACAGGAAGGGATAATTCATTGTTTTAGGGCCTGGTAACTCATTCTGGCATATGCTGCTCAAGAGCTGTGCCACTGAACCCTACCTCCAGCCCCCTACACGTTCCTCTATCCTGGATTCTTTCTGCTTTACTCCTGAATACATAGAAATTGGTTAGCCAATGAGAGGCTAATAACTAAGTAGTGGTTGATTGGTTGTAGGATGAGTGAGGTGAAGATTAGACCTAAAGATCAAAGATACACCTTGGAGAGACATTAAGGACACACATCATGGCAGAGGACAGAGGTGTGGGTTCCATCACCCGTGTCAGGTGAGTTCTTCAGAAACACAAATGTTTTGGGTTCCTTCCTCACAGTTCTGATAAACATTAGAGAGCAAAAGAAGCACATCTTAATGCAGCTTCCAAAATGGCTTTCTTCCTTCCCTACCCTGTTGCCACAAAAGGCTGTAAGGGCCATGTTCCTGACTAATTATCTAGCTGGGCCCCCAAAGGCTCTTGGCACTAGTGAAGTCCTCAGAGATAAGTATGTGTATTGCTCAATGGATCCAAAGCAAGCGCAGAGCCTCAGCCACAAGGCTGAAAAAGCAAACACAGGAAATCACAGACTTTCAGATACACGCATTTCAAGCCTTCCTTTTAGGAGACAGCATGGGCATTTTTAGCCATTTCATGGGATTATGAACAAAATACATCTTAAAAAACATTCTATTCACAGATTCTGCCATCTGGGAAAGTCTACTACTATAGTAATTTCAGAAAACATTTTCTACCAGGACATTTAATATAATCTCATTTATCTTAAAATCAGATATTTTATGATAGATTTGTATAAAAATCCACTAATATAAAAAGTCTTCAGCCTTATCCAAAAATCAGTCACAAAAATAAATTCTGGAAATAAATGGATCTAAACAAAGACAGATACTGTTCATCAATTACAATTTCAAAAGTTAGAAATTTAGAACAGAATGAGAAGTTTACAGTTAACAGTACATCTGAGGTCAAGCAGAAGTTACACATTCCTGTCAATAACCCTAAAGGGCATCGGTGGAACAGCAAAGAGTCAGCATGACAATCCTGTCTGGTTCTCTTAACTAAATATGGATAGCAGTCCTTCCCAAAACATTAATTTAAAGTGAATGAAAATATTTAGCACATCTTAGCTAAATCAATTATTTTTATACACAATCTTTCATATTACATCAATTCAGCTACTTTGCTAGAATGAAACTGCAGTATCAATGAGTACATAGACACACATATCAACTAGCATATATATAACATATATTATAGGTAATATATTTAATATATATGTAATATGTATAATATATGTGTAATATGTATATAATATATGTAATATATATATATCACTTAGCAAAGAAACTAGTTTTTTTCCTCAAAAACTATTGCCTATAAGCATTAATTTTATAAACTGTGGTTCATTTGAATGAATAACTTACAGCATAACAAAACAATATCCCAGATTACAGCATTACATGTAAATTATGAAATTTACTGGCAAAATCAAATTTTCTGTAATATTCTACATAGGTTATCACATACCAAATTTCTTTCCCTTTTTCTTTCTTTCTTTGGACTGGAGGTTGAACATAGAGCCTTGCACACACTAGGTAAGCACTCTACTACTGAGCTATAATCCCAGCTCATACATTGTCTACTCTTACACATTAAATAGCTTTCATACTATAACTGAATGCCAAAAGGCAATTATTTTTATAACAACTGAAAATGAAATTTCTCTTAACCAAAAATGCACAAGCTCCTACATATTTTGAAATTACTACTTTTCTTTTCAAAATTCCCTCTTTGTCTCCTTAGAGCCAGATGCAAAATAATAGTCAATTAAAAATAATAGTCAAATAATTGTCAATACAGGCCTGACTTTCCTAACTCATCTCTCATGCCTAAATGTATCCTTCTACCAGCTAATCTGAACAATAAAATGTCTCCTAATTTACTTAAGTTTTCTAACTCTACCCTAGCACTTATGCTACTCTAGATGTGGAATATGCCTTGCTGTCGACAGTCCCATTCACTCATTCTTCCCAATTCATTTCACATCCTAACTTATTCATGAAGAATGTCCAGTTTCCCAACTTAGTAATGACCTCCCCACCAGAAACACACATCTAGAAGTCAAGGGATTTATTAATGACTCTTTTAAGGGGCATCCATCATATCATACTTGATAGAATCAGCCCTTCAGTTCTGTGGATTTAGCCCACCCCCATCGTTACTGATGTGTTCCATGTACTTAAGTGTATGATGGTTAGGTCTGCACCAAACATGCACAGGCCTTTTCTTGTTATTATTGCTAAAACAATGCTTTATAACAGTTATTTATATGGTATTTGCATTGTATTAGGACTTACAAATAATCTAGAGGTAATCTAAAGTATACAGGAAATGTAGTCAGATATGGTGGCACATATCTTTAATCTCAGCACTTCGGGAGCCCAATCCTCTGCAGGTAGTGAAAGACTATTCTATAATTCTATATTTATTATAGGACCATTAGCCTCTTAGGGTTGAACCTCTCCACCTTCTTGCTGATGTCTCTTTACCAATGCTTTAGAGATCAGGGAAATTTTCATTTTTAATACCCTTCTGTTTAACTCTTATTTCCTTGCATTTCAGAGAGCCTGCAGGGCTGGACAGAAGAAACACTGTCTGGGGCACAAAGTCCAGCAAAGCGCTACAGGTCTGCACAGGAAATCTGCTGGTGATGCTGTCTTATGGGGAATATGGCTCACTGAGAGGCTACATTTATCAAATAGGGAGAAGATTTGAAACCATATGACGGAGTAGATGGAAAAAGAAGTGCCTGCTAGTGTCACTGCTTGTGCCAGGATGGCCAGACGAGGTTGACGTGGCCCCATGGAATAAAATGGACAGATCAATAAGTTCCAAGAGACAGATTTCTGTTCAGTACACATGAACTCCTCATGGACTCTCAGGTCTGCTCAAAGAGGGACAGAGATGCAGCTCTAAGAAGAGGTCAGTGACTTGCAAACTCTTATACTTGGTGTCCACTATAGACTCACATTGAATCTCTCAAGAACTGCATGTTTGATGCATGCAAGACTCAAGTTCTAGTACATGGAATAAACTATTTTATACTATGGAATTTTAAACAAATTCATTATAAAATATCCATGAAAGAGCTCATTGAAACAAATCACGTCTGCCTCCAGCTGTCACCAATTCCTCTCCTGTACTGGAAAACTGTTCTAAGGTGTCTCTAATACATTCACTCCACTCTCTTACTCCCTGGTTAACTTGAGCTTCTCATCTCACCTGACTTTCGCAGCACAAACTAGTCTCACCTCATTCTTTATGCTCTATCCCTATAGATTCCAAGTCACCCTCTTCTCCATTTGTCCATCTCAACATAGTGCTGCTTCTACTCTGTCTCCATTTTCATCTCCTCTTTTAGCTGAACTACAAATATGGAGGCAGGACAAGTTCACAACGATTACTTCCTTCTCCATGGACAACCAGCTCAATGGCATCTCCTTCCTCCTGAAACACAGACATGCTCTCAGCCTGAGTTCTAACCTGTTCAATAAAACTAACTTCACAACCTCTCCACTGATGTCTCCTACCATCTTAAAGAGACCATTCTGAAAGTCAACCCTTGGTTCTCTCTCATTCATGACGCTCCATATGTATTGCCCAGACTGATGTTCCAGGTTTACATGAGCTCTTTCCTCGGCTTGGGGTGCTCTTTTTTGAGATACCATCCCTCTCCCTCACATCTCTGCTTAAATAGCACCTCTTAACCACATCTTTCCTGGCCCCTCCATCCCAAGTAGCATTGTAGAAGTTTATTAAACAGTTGGTGACTGAATAAATGAGCAATCTCTGTGTTTTATTTTTTAGATTGTAATACCTAAAAATGTTGCCACTAATTATTCCACACTGCCTTGCCAGGAATTATATATGCCTTCCCAAATTCGGAAACACTGGAACAGAAATCTGTCAACAGAACTGTTACAGGGAAAATATAATTGGCTGTACCTTTTCCCATAATGGAAACTCTGGAAACTTCATAAAGAAGATGCGAGCACAGCAGGGGTCCAGCTTTGACAGAGCACTGAACTACAAGGTCACCTAACACGTACAGCTCTCGGGCCCATGTTTTCCACAACTCTGTTCTCCACATTCTCCTGTCCAACTCTGAAGTTCCACACATTCATGCTTCTAATACCTTACATCCCCATTAAGTAACTTGGATTCTGGCCTTACATTTACTTGTGCGTAAGCATGAGCTGAACCACTGAGCAGCAAATCTCCTCAAAGCTATTTAGGTAAAGACTGAGGACAGAGGCTGATCCAACAGGCTTCTTCCCCATGCCGGGGTCTTCTTTCTGGAAACAGGATGCCTGGCCCAAAGGATGACCTTTAGAAACAAATGCCTGTTTCTGATCTGTTTCTTGTTAGAGCTTCCTCTGAGAAGAATAATGATTGATAAATATCTAAAGGGACATTTTGCACAATGGGACATTTTAACAATTATTTTCTCATTTTAAAAATGTGATTGCTATAATTTTAACTTAAGACACCGCTTGTTTTTCTTATCTCTTCAAGCTTTCCACTGCATACAGTGGTCAGAAGTGTTAACTGTCTAGTTAACACCAAGGTAAATGCTATATATAAGCCAAGTGAAAGAAAATAGAGACAGCACAGTTTTCCAGGGCTGTTTTTACTACATCACATAGACTATTTGCTTGGAAAATAACAATATAAAAACATTTAATTGAAAAGCCATGCATGGTGGCACACACACCTGTAATCCCAGCACTTGAGAGGCTGAAAGAGGAGGATCATTGTGAGTTCAAGGCCAGCCTGGGCTACACAGTGAGTTGAAGGCCATCCTGAACTACATACCAAGGCCCTGTCTCAAAACCCAAAATAATAATGATAATAATAAATAAAATAAAAAAGAAAATATTTAATTTATCCTTCCCAATAAATTTGAAAGTCCTGGATGAATTTAGCATTATAGACTAACTTATTGAGGTGCTTGGTTTACCTCATAAAATAATAGCTCTCTATATAGAGGTTCAGACAAACAGAGAAAGAAATCACTCATCCTGTGTCAGGATCATGAGCACTTTCATGGGTCATGGAAAAGCATGGGCATCAAACCAGTAGATAAAACAAAAATCAGTAAAACTACTCACTACCTTTATAAATCATAGGTATTTTTCAACAGCATGGAATAGTTGCATTAAATGAAATGTGAAATGGTGATTCCACTCACTCTCTGAGAGGTTCTAGGTATGTTAACAATCCACCAGACATCTCAGTTTCAGCAACATATTTTCCTGATAAATACATGTAAGAAAATTTATTTTGAAACATTAGACGTGCATCTGATAGCAACTAGAGTGCTCTACAGCACTTTGTTCTTTGTCTCAAACTTTCTCCTCTAGGAAAATATTACTTTCCACAATAGCAAACACAAGATAAATATTTGTAGAATAGGATTCTACTCTGTAACCCAGTTATCTGTGTTGCTCAGACTGAGCAGCCATAAATTCCAGAGACCCTACCAACTTGGCCAGGGAAGTACTTGTCAAAAATCCCCTCTTTTCTTTTACCTATTACAAATATATTCCTAAGTAATAACCTCAAAACACATGCAGTAAATTTGCAGTGTTACATTACAGTCAAAAGGAAAATTTCTCTTCCTCCAAAAAATCCTCCCATTTTCTTTCTCTGTAGCAATGATACTATTGAGTACCATTTGCTCTTGCTTTGTTTTGTTTTTGTTTTTCATTTTAATTGAGTTTATTGGTACATGTTAGGTATATATTACGATCACATTCATCAATGAGAATTTGTACCTGTATATCTTGGTTCTTATTTTTTCCATTCCCCAGCCTTCCCTTCAATCTCCCCCCCCCCATATATGTGAGTTTTGTTTCCTTTCTTCCTTTTTCGTTTTTTTTTTTCTTTTGGTGGTACCAGGGATCGAACTGGGGCCCTTGTGCTTCCAAGATAGGTGTGGTATCACTTGAGCTAAATCCCCATCCCTCTTCCTTTTTATTTTTAAATTTTTCTTTCCTTTCTTTGCTTTTCACCTGCATTCCACCCCAGCATCCATCTCTCTTTGAAGATTGTCTTCCTATTCCACAATCTTATTATACATTTTGGACCTCTTTTCCATTTGCTTTTTATATGATCATGATTCATATGTATACAAATTTCTCTATATATTCCTGAGGCTAGGAATTAACCCATGAATTCCATCAATTTTAGTAGCAAAATCACCACATTGATGAAGTATGATAAATGAACCACCTTTTATTATAGTTAAACATACTTCCTCAGGCTCAGGAAGGGCAAAGCTCAGGGAGAGATGCTCAGACTCGAAAGCTGAACACACACATTAAAACACTAAAGTGATTCTTCTTAATTTAATTAAATCACATCTCTCAGGTTTCCATAAATTCAATGGTCTCTTAGAAATATCTCCCATGATAAATATGGTTTTACTTTCAGAATTCTCAAAATAGTTTCAAGTGTTCAGGGCACAGTCTTAATTTCCAGAGTGAAAAGAAAATGTCCCATTTCTAGAGCACAACACAAAGAGATGATGTCGAAATCACTCATCACTGATGAGAGCCTGCCACTCCCCGAGATTGGCTAAATCTATTCTTATGCTGAAAGAAAATCAGGCAAGCTAAGTATCAGTAATATATATCTATATATAAATATATATGCATACAAATATATATAAATATATAAATATAAATATATTTATATATAATATTATATATGTAATATATTATATATTATTAACACATATTATAATATATATTTTATATATAATTAGTATAATATACATATATATCAGTTATATAAATCTACATATATTTTTAATATACATTTAATATCTGGTCTACATGACAGATAATATAATGAGCAACAAAAACATTTTATGACAATTTATTGTGTTGTTTTTCATCTATCTGTACTTCCTTGCTAATTCAAATGTTTTGCCACTGTTCATCCATGTCACAGAGAGAATAATAGCAAATACAAATGATGTCATTCTCTTTTGTAAGAGGTCAGAGGCCTCTTCTGAGGGTTTCACAATAATTAAATCATTAAATGAGAGCAAACATCTGGATTTCATTTTACCCTTCAGAGGAGATAAATTAAAAGCACAGTACATGCAAATTTATTGGCTTTTTCAAAGTTTTCAATAACAAAAATTCACAGGTGTGGAAAACAGTTTTAAACTGATGTAAAACATTAAATATCAATCCCTGTGAGATTCTCTAATTGCCACCAGTTTTAGACTGGAGAACCCACTGGATAATAGTGGGTATTCAAAACTGTCAAGGAAAATGTGGCTGTAGATTGCTGTAATAAGCCCTTGGAATACAGAGTTGTCCTCTATGACTCTTCTTATCTGATGGGAGTAGGTTGCCTCCCACCCACAGGGCTTTCCAGAACTCCTCCCACTTCCCTCTCTTGCAATGCTGAGCAATCCTGAATCAGGGAGGTTATCAGATCAAAGAACTAAAAATATCTTTGGTTCCCAAAGGAATAAAGACAAAAGAACAATGACAATTCTTGGAATTAGTGCTCTGGACATGTTCTATCTACCACAGCCAAATAGCATACATGAGTGTTTTTCTCTTCATCTTCAGATAAAAATGAGTAAATTGTAAAAAAAAAAATTGCATTAGGCTTGTTAATCCCTTTGGTAAGAATCTTTAAACTGCTAATTACAAAACAGGTCATTTATATGACTAAGTTTCTGCTGCTGATTGATGGTAAGAATTAAAATCCATTAGCAGATTCACTTAAGTCAAGTGTATTCAATGATTTTTTTTTGCATTGCTATGTGTTCTATTATCTACTTATTCCATGAAAGCAATGGCATCTATTAAATTGTGTACATGTCCTACAGCACAGGAGGTCAAATAAGATGCTCTAAGTCTATAGATGAATATTAAATACATGAAGTGCTATGCACTGGATGAGAAGTGCAAGGCAGAATAATTGAACACACAGAACTACTTGGAAAATGATGAGTATTATATGTATGAGTGAAAAAATATCAGGCTTGAAGAGATTCAATAAATTGTTTGAAATGTCTCTCAGTATCAGCAAAAGCCAGAAGACCTCAGGATTACTATTATCAAGATTGACCACTTTATTAAATGTTGAAACAGTTGAGATAAGTTTAAACATACCTGTTATATATATGGTATATCTTTATCAACATAGCTAGACAGACAGACAGACAGACAGGTGTATATAGGCACACACACACACACACACCAACTTAACAAGGAAATAGCTCTAGTATGTCAAAAATCTTAGAAGCAGTGACGAAACAAGACAACAGATGGTGAAAGGCTACAAGGATTAGGTGAGAATTAGTTGAGAGTCCAGACAAATCTTCCCTTTGCAAACATCTATCCTAGACACAGGAGCCTCAGATGTACCATACAGGCAAAAATGTTTGTTCAAATGGCCAGTAAATGGTGAGGATTATGTTTTTAAAAGCTTTCTATAAAAAGCATATACAAATCATTTTTTTAAAAAATGCTTAGTCTTTTCCTTGATGTTATATGGAAAACTAAACCACAATGTTAGCGTTAGTCATGACTGAGAAGAAATTATGGGGACTCTGCACCCTCAGAAATGTTCCCTTGCTGGCAAATAATAGAAAACAGAAACAAATGGGCCTGCTGAAAATCTGACTCTGAATTTCTGTAACAACCATATTTCTGTAATGACCATATTTTGGGTCCATTTTTTGCATTTAGGCCCCTCTTTCTTCTTAACTTTTCCTCAGGCAGTCTCAATTCCCCCTTGAAGCTCCAAGAAATGAAAAAATGAGAAGGAACTAGGGTTTCTGGGGGAAATTTTTCCTCTAGATCACCTTTGTTTCACAAAGGAAAGAAAGGATATAATCTGAAAAGCTCTTGCCAACTGAGAAAATGAATTTATCCACCGTGAAATTAAAATCCTTTACTTAAATGTAGCTGTGGTATAAATGTTGCAATAAAGAACTAAATGTTTGAGATGAACACATATTTGCATGTTCTCTTGATAACACGCTATTATCCTTCTCATGCATCAATAAAATCTTAAAGCTGTAAAGTTAAAAATCGGCTCACTTGAGATACTATCCTTCCAAATCTAAGCAGACAACAAAGAAAACTTGGGAATAAGAAGGACATTGTTGCTCTGTGGTTGTTTGAAGTGAGGAAATCTCACCCTACACAGCACAGAGTTTATGCTAATGATATGTACCAGGGAGGGAGCAGCCAGTCATATCAAAAGCAGAAATAGTGGAATGGTGGCTTATGCATGTAATCCTAGCTCTCTCAGGAGGCTGAGGCAGGAGAAAAACCATGACTTTGAGGCCAGCCTGAACTACACAGTGAGACCCTATTTCAAAAACAAACAGGCAGATAAACAAACAAACATAAAAAACAGAACTATGGTGGAAACTCAAAAGGAAATTAAATGACTAAAAGTTGGAAGAGGTAAGTATTTGCTGATTGTCTTGAGATGGGAATTATGGATAAAATGACAAGTGTCGAGACCACAAATAGGCACAGAGCCAGCCAGCGACAAGCTTAAGAAATTTGAGATTTGCCTTTCTGGGAACTCTTCCTTAATCACAGGCTAATGAATGCATCTTAGGAAAACCAGAGAGGAGAGAAAGAAAGCGAGGTTGGCATAATGATCAATGTCATTGAGATGTCAAGTAGTGGCAAAAGGAAGCCCTTCTGTGGCAAGTACAGGGAAAACCAAGTTGGCCACTCCACGAACTGAAGGAAACAACAAAACAGGAAAAAATATGAGCCAAGTCAAGAGGGAAAGGATCTCTTCTTTTTCTTCTCCGTCTTCTCTTTCTCCTTCTCCTTCTTCTCCTTCTTCTTCTCTTCCTATATTCTTCATTCCTGGGCAGTATTTTGTATGATAACAACTAACTTCAGCACAATCACATTGCAGGCAGGTGTTATTCTGAAAAATGTTTACGTATGCCCCACTTTTAAATGAAATAGTACTGCTATTCCCACCCTCAGACCCATGAGAATAATCAGACCAAAGGAAGCACAGCTCCTGGCATAAATTTCCTTCCAGCACTTCAGGACGTGGAGGCCACCTGCTTTGTGGATTAGATAGTTTGACTATATGTGAAGTAAAATACTAGAATCTTCATCTGAACATATTTCAGAATAATGGAAAAATTATCCTGACTGATTTTCAAAATTTAAGTCATTAATATAATTTCACAACCTGAGAAATTTGCCTATTAAAATGATTAGATAGCAGATCTTAAAGTTATAAAAGTAATGTCTCAAAAAAATTCAATTCAGTCAGCATGGTTACATATGCCTATAATCCAAATACATTTCTTTTCTTTTGAGTCAAGGTCTCACTATGCAGTTCAGGCAGATTTTGAACGCAGTGTGTAACCCAGGCTGGACTCAAACTCCTGCCTCAGCCTCCCAAGTGCTGAGATTATATGGGTTCACTATCCTGCCCAGAAAATTGCAGTACTTTGGAGGCTGGGGAATGAGGATCACAGTAAAAGCCAGCCTGCAGTACATTTTGAGTTCAAGGCCAAGTCTGGACTATGTAGCAAGACTCTATCTCAAAAAAGTAAGCAAAAATAAACAAAAAGATAAGTTTAATTCAGAAACAGACAAATTCTGTTTGAAATGACTAATCTTATTTACAATAGTGGGAAAGTGAACACAACTGAGGATTAACTAGATCACCAATGACATATATAAAATTTAATATTATTCAATGATTCAGTGATGATATAAATTTACAATTACTGTGTGAAAATGCACATAATACATTGCTTCATCCAAATACTCCCACAGGTTACAAAGCGGTATTCATAGGTAAAGTCACTGAAAAGTACCCCATTGACTATTCAGTGTAATATGTACATCATCTATCTGTCTATCTATCTGTCTATCTATCTACCTATCTATCTTTCTATCTACCTACCTACCTACCTACCTACCTACCTAATATATCTTTCTCTGTAATATTATTGGGAAGGAATTACCATTTTCTGCTTCATATTTTTCAATATTGGTTGTAATTTTAAAACACTATTCCCACATATATAATATAGAAATTAAGTTATCTTAATTTAAAAAGTCATCATTATTTAAAAATAGCCACTGATAAGGTCACTGCCAAACTGCTAACAATAATGAGTATAGTTTATGCAGAAAATTCTTGCTTAAAATATAGAAATATTGCCAGTTTTCCGTTTGAATTTATTTATTCTACAGAGAAGCAGTAACATTTATATGTTTTCTAGGCATCACACACTTTCCTTGTTACATTAATAATCAGCTAGCCTGAAATGAAGAAGTTTAAAAATAGACTCATTTCCCCTCGGAATCAGACAGAACAGCTATTTGGTCCTTCAAAGTACTAACTGTTTTTGAAATGCAAAGGGAGTGGCTAGTGTTCTGCATCAATAAGCTGACTCACATGAGGAGCTATTTTAGAGGCCAGGAGAGAGTTGTATTTATCAAACGGATAAAGATCCACATTATAATTATAAAGTGACTTTGACAAGAAGAAGTACATTATAGCTCTTCAGTCTGCTATGCTGAACTTATTCCATTATACAAAATCCCGCTTCTGGGATATTAACAAGGAGCCCGTTAAAACTAGTTCCAGGTTGAAACTGCACATAGCTTTTTGAGCAAAAAGCCTTTTAGTAGGGAATGTAGAGAAATTTTTACTTTTATGTCTGCAGATTTTGAAAGATATTTTTATAGTTGTACTTGGGCTTGTAGTAATTTAAAAGATTTTTTTCCCTTGGAGCTACATGTGTTCATTAAAGTTATACTTAGTTTTCAATAGAATGAGCAAAATGTTCTATTAAAGTGGTCTATACCTTTCCTAAGCCAAAGTTAAAACATTTAAGTTCAGAAAAGTAATAATTACCAATTATTATATCTAAATGTTTTATTCATGGAACAAAAGCCAACTTTCCCCAGTATAATGGAAAGCACATTAACATTACAAATCTGAGGTATAAATACACCACGGCCACGCATGGCGGGAAGAAGTGAGCAGCCCCCCTTGCCCGTTCCCAGGCTGTGGCTTGGCACAGCTTGGAGAAGCAGCCAGCTTGCTGTCTACGCACCAGTGGCCATCTGGAGTGCTGCGAGAAAGGGAGATCGGGCGGCTCATCTGATTGTGGTCTAGTTGCTAGAGCCTGGCAGGAGGGATACAGTGAGGTAAGCCCTGCACCTGGAGAAATGGCATAGCAGTGGCCAGAGGAACTTGGAAACAGCCGCCATGAACCCGGGAGGAGACTAATCTGCTCCTTAAGATCCTCTGATCCTTGTTGGGAAAAAGCTGCTAAAGAATTTTTCCAGGGCAAAACTAGTTACAGTATCACCAGCTTCAGTGTTCCTGAAGGGCCAGGTCACAGCTACCGGCCTCAGAGCTGACCTCTCAGTTTAACTGTATCTGGAACATAGGAAGCATTTGCTTTACCTGCACCGAAGGAAAGAGAAACCTGCAGAGCTGCCATTCCTGATGGTGCCTTATAAACAGAAGATCAAACAGATGCAAAGAAATTAAACAATTATACGGTTAAATTTTCCACTGAAAAATGTCCTTATTTTTTAATCCATAGATTAATAGTATTTACTAAAGCAGGTGACAAGGAGGAGTAAACAGAATTTATAAAGACCTTTCTCCTTTTGAACAGCCCTCTGAAGCAATAGATGCAACTGATGCTCTAAGCTGAAAATCCTCCCTCTACTGTCCTTTGACTTTCTCTCTCTATCCCCATCTCTAGCTCTCACTCTATCTGTATGTTGAGTCTTGTTCTCTTCAAAGGCACACTGCGGATGAGGTGGGTTTTCCAAATGTCCATCAGAAAATATTTAGGAAATATTTACAGCATTTTGCAAAACTGAGATACCAGCTATGCTTCAATAGCTCCAATACTGGTGTTAAGGGTTCTAAAAAGATATGGTATAAGTTGGAGGTGGAAAGTTGCCTTAGAGAGTCACTTGTTAAAGAATTGAACCTCATGGTGGCGCTATTGGGAAGTTCTGTGGATGCTTAGAAGGTGGGCCCTTCTGGGAGAAATCCTCCCCTCGTTATGGGTGTTGCTTTACAGAGGGATCACCCTCTGTCCTCTTTCTCTTTGGTTTCTGATCATAAGAAGAGGGGTATACTTCATGTCCTCTCCTACCATAATAGCTGCTCTTGCCAGACAACTAAAGCTATGCCCCAAGCCACTTGATCTTGGAGTACAGTCACTAGAACTATGAGCCACACAGACTTCTTATCTTTATAAGTTAATTTCCTCAGCTATTCCATTGTAGAAATCGAAAGCTAATATGAATGGTAAATGCTATTTGGAATTTTATATAAAATGAACACAGTACATACCAATTTTTTAAACTATATAATTGTCACAAATATATTCAGAAATAAGAATGATTGCTAGTTTTTAACATGATTATTCTTTATGACCTACATATTTTGATGCAAATGTGAATATTAAACAAGGCAGTATCTTTTAAAAAGATACAATTCTATCATGATACAAAAATTTCTTGCAATTTCCAACTCAAGTCAATCTAGGTTCTAACCTATTTTCCTTACCTACATGCAAGACTTTTCATAGTCATTGATCTTTAGGAATCTGAATTTCTCTTTTATTCACTAGAGTTGGACAAGCCAATATTTTAAGGTTTTTTCCATGTACAGTATGAGATGCTACAAGTCAAGATGCATTTCAGCAGTTGTTACCAAGGAAAGTTAAAGAAATATAACTTACTTTTAAAGGTAATATTAATTTTCTAAAGTCAGAATGTCAATATAACTGTCCATCTTCTAAATGTTTGTATTTTTAAACTTTGAAATTGAACCCAGTTATGTCGCCCACACTAGTCTTAAACTTGTGAATTGAGACCCTTCAGTCTCACCCTGCTGAGCAGCTGGGACTTCAGCCATGTACCATCATCCTAATTTATAAATACTTATAAATATGTAATGGAGTTTTTTGTAATTATTGTAGTTATCATACTCATAATGGTATCCCCAAGACATTAAAGAATGTTCACTAATATCTGAATATCAAGTTATTCCAAATTGCCTCAAACTTTAGTCTTTCAATTATTTAATTCTTGATTTATCACTTAATACTTTAGATTTGTTAACTCTTCTGCAAAAGAAGAACACTGAACTATGATCAGTGTTCATCAGCCCCTTCTGATCTAAGTTTTTGTTCTCATGAAACTATTTGTTTTTAAAACACAAAATTATAAGTGAAGAAAATATACAAGTCTTCCAAATATGTCAGAAGCGAAGTTTTTTCTGGGCTTGATTTTCATTCTGTGCACTGCAATTATTATGTTGAAAAACAGTCATTTTTATTATACAGGTGAGACAGTATTTAGAAGAAGACTTGTAAAATTAAATGAAAGTATTAATATATAAGCTTTCTATCAATTGCTATTAGACTTATTATTTATAGATGTCAACCTACAATAATTATTTTAAAAAGCAGTATCTTAACATTAGATTGTAAATGGATCTCGACAAATTCTTGTGGAGAACCACGAATCTGACAATCTTTCCCCAGTCTTTACACCTTTTGACTTGCAAATGCAAGAGCTATGCTCTTTTTAGGGATTTTTCACATCTTCATAGAAAAATATATAGTGTGACAAATGTTCCACATATCTTTTTGTATACTATATATCACATTTCTTACAAATTTAACTATAGTGGTAGTGATTATAGGGTCAGAGAAAATGAATGGGTATGATTAGCATAAATATATTCCAAAATAAGAAAAGTAATTACTGGTTTTTCATCATCACTATTTCATATGACTTAAACAGTCAGAGTGGCAAATAAAATATTAAAATAATACTCAAATTTTCTTTTTGGAGAAATGTACAGGTAGGTTTCAATTCACTCAGTGATCATTTTAAACCCAGAAAGATAAAGTTGTAGGTGATGGGTGTGTCTGAGATGGTCAGAGTGTTTAACTCACAGCAAGTCTGGCTCATTTTAGTCCTAGTAGAGGAGTTTGGGATGGGTTAAGAGAGGTTCACACTGCTGTTTTACACAGACTGATTCCAGACATACTTGTGCAGTAGCTAAGGGTTCTCTTCATGCTTGCTGCTTCCTTTCCTCTTCATTCTTTTCTACCTCGCTGGTGACAACCTAAAGTCTTCAAGGTCCCAAGTCCTCTACCAGGGCGTGAATGGCTGACTTGGCTGGTTTCACAGCTTTGTGACCTGAGAAACACAGCAGGGCCCTGCATGCTGGTGGGACCCCACACAGGATCACATGCTACTGCACATTAAATGATTCTCAACCACTAAACAAGCGAGCCCTACCTTTTATTTTTTTTACCAGCCTTGAAAACGAGCCAGCCAACCTTGCCTCTGTCCCATGTGAGCCAGGATCATGCACAGCTTGGCAAAGGACAGCCCTGAAGGCTATGTACTACCCCAGGAACACCAACTGGCCTGGCAGTTCTGGCAGATTGGAATCTCGCAGGTATCTAGCTGTGACCTTGGTTCATCAAGTCATTGTTCTAGCACTCTCTTATTATTTCATTTACAAAATAAGAACATCAAATTATGAAATATAAGTCCCCTTTCCCATCTATACAAAATTAAGGATCTGTACTTTTTTATTTTATTTTTACATTTTTGGTTCTTTGAGACTGTATACTCCAGGCTGGCTTTGAAATCAGGATCCATGGGCACAGGTATTTAGCTCAGAGGCACAATACCTGCCTGGCAGGTGCAAGATCCTGAGTTCTGTTCCTGGTACCAAAAGAAAATAAAAGTTTAGAAAAATATCTTGACCCACAATCC
Source organism: Thryonomys swinderianus (assembly GCA_004025085.1). Taxonomy (NCBI): domain Eukaryota; kingdom Metazoa; phylum Chordata; class Mammalia; order Rodentia; family Thryonomyidae; genus Thryonomys; species Thryonomys swinderianus. The sequence goes on along the minus strand of PVIC010003507.1, from coordinate 8,352 downwards.
TTCTACCTCTCATTTTAGGTACCAGAGTGTGGGTATTACAGGTGCGTACCACTGAGTCTGGATTGAAAACCCTTGCTCTTTTTTGGTGGTGAGAGTACTACTGGAGATCGAACTTACAGTCTTCACAGTGGGTTATATCCCAGTCATTTTTGTTTTTTTTTATTTTGAGACTCATTAATTTAACCAGGTACGCTAGAACTTGCAGTCCTCTTGCTTCAGCCTCCCAATTCTGGGATTACAGGACTGTACCACTGCACAACGCACTGTTCAAAGCACAGATCACAGCTACTACGATACATATGCCCATAATCTCAGTACTCTGGAGGCTGAAGGGGAGGACTCTCAGTTTGAGGTCGGCACTGGCTACATAGCAAGATCCTGTCTCAAAATATACAACAAACAACAAAAAGGGAATTCTCAACTTAACTGGAATAAAAGACCACATGAAAATAATTTACATCGTGTAGTATTTTGATGTTCTGGTCAATTAACTTAATTAAATCTATATGTTTTATGGAAATTTCATTTATTCATGAAATATGTATTTATCTGTTATTATATCTCTGTCATCCAGTTTATGAATTCTTTCTTCCTTGTTTCCTCACTGCAGGAGACCACAGCTCTATGAGGTTAGAGGCTCTGTCATGTTCATACTTTTCTCCGAGGATTTGAGCACAATAGATACCCAATAAATATCAGGTAAATGCATGAATGTGCAGCTGAATGGGCTGAGAATTTACTAAATGTCAGATGCGTAACCAGCAATGATTATCCAAAGTTGCACAAGACACCAATCCTAGCTCAAGTTTCTGATATTCTAAATGAACAGAGATAAGCCCATAAAGACTGATGCAAGGAATGATTTAATGGAAATAATATTCCAAGTATAATATGAACAAGGGAGCCTCTTATTCTATGCTGAACTGGGAAAAGCTTCCCAGAAGAAGTCCTGTGTACACTGGATCTTAAAACTTAAGAAAAGCAAGAAGGAAGGACTGAGGAAGAATGTGGTATGACAGTGAGATCATGGCTGTCATGAGGGGGGCGACAAGTATTGGAAGCCTGAAACAACACAATCTATGAGGGTTAAGAGAAATGAAAATAAGAAGATATGTAGGACTAGGACCATGAAGATCCTCAGCCATAATGAGCTTAACCTGAAGCTTATAGCAAGTTGTAGGGAGAGACCCCAGGGAGTGGTATTCTGAGAGATCTCTTGCATACAGAGGCTACATCTAGTTGAACACCTAGGTTTTAAGATACCCTGAATGAATTCCACAACTGTTATTGATCACCGAAGCCAGTTGTATAAAATGATAGAATATGAAACTCTCAGAAAAGTAATGAAATTGAAAACATAGGCTGTGGCTATCTATGTAGTGTAATTCTTGGCAAAATGAACACTATGGCTTATCATAACAACACACAGCAAGGACAGACAGAAATGGCAACAACAAAAAAAAGATAATTCTGGAAATCTCAGAACTCTTCCCAAGTCAGCAAAGAACTCAACAGAATCATAAAGGCTCAAGAGATAAAAAGGATTCCAGTGTCATGGGAACAATGCAGATGATATGCTAAGGAGAGAGGAAGAGAACAAATGTTGGCCCACTGAGTAATGGAGGTAAATAATTTTCTTAAACATGGATGGAGGCCAGTGTTTACTAAACATGAAAGGTTAATATCAGTAGAGGAAGGAACTGTTTGTTTTTAATCCAGGGGGTCACTGTGAACAAAGGGAGCAAAATCAAAAAAGAACACTGGTTACCATAGAAACCATTTTTAAAATATGTTAGCAAACGTCCCTATTTCTGAAGCAAAATCGTCTACAGATCATGTGATGCTGAATCTGTGTGGGGCGATCACCAACTGCCTTCAGACGTTTCCACTCATTTAGTTGAAAACAAACAAACAAAACATCAGTTGTTTGTTCTCGGCACCATAGCAAAGCAGCATATATTCATACATAGAAACATCACTTACACAATGTATGGTTAACTGAACACCTGTGGTTAATTGCTTAAGCTATGGAATGTCTCTCCAAGATGAGACACTACGTGCTTAAGTTTTTAGGCAGGGGTACACAAAAGGAATGTATAGCAGCCTCATCAGCCCCAATCTGGAAGGAAACACAAGGGAAACACAGTAACCTAACATGAAAATAAGGATTGTCTTGCTAATGTTTGTAAGCTATATTACAGGTTTATCACATGACATTTAGCGTGTCATAATTCTTCCTGTTCATACATGTTCATTGCCTTAAGTTACATACATCGGTACAGCTGTAAGGATCATAGGCAATTACACGGTCTTTGTCCTTTCTCTACAGGCTGGGCTGCTCTTCCAGGTCAGACCCAACACACTCAGAAGTGAATAGCGACCAGCACAGTGATGGATGGTTTCCGAAACGCAAACATGGCTGTCCTGACCTAGTGGCAGCTCATCTGCAGGGTATCCTGAAAGAGAGGAGATCCCACAGTCTTCAGTGCACAGGTGATTCAAACACCTATGGTGCTGTTTTACTGTCTCTTTTCTCTGTGTGTAACTGTGTCCTCCAAGAGATAATTAAACAAAGACTGATGAAAAGCAAACCAATATCACTGGCTCTGTAAGCTTTTAAAAGATGAGCAGGATTGATACTAGTTTTGTTAGGTGGAATCTAGAATAATGATGGGACGAAAGTGGAGATATTGGAGGGGAGAAGAGATGTGACACTCACACAGAGATGTCTAAAAATGCCTCATGGGAAGCATACATTGCTGCCTTGGTTCACAGCAGGGACCTCAGCTCCACAGGGAGAAAAGGCCACAGAGGGTCTGAGTAAGAGCCATTTTGGTTACAGGTCTCATTTGTTTGCTCTCTACATGAAGTACAGAATTATACTTAACTCATTCTTGAGGAATTGCTCTCATACAATTACCTTGTATGAGAACCTTGTCACTCCATCTCTTTTGGGTCAAAGCACAAAGCCATTCTTCACTCTTCCGGAAAAGATTTCAAAACAAGTGCTCAGGCCATACTTATATGAAGCACACATACTCATTCAGATACTGAGCATAACAAAAAACACACACAGACACCGACAATGTGACATGTAGCCGATCGCCCCGTCTTCGCACCCATTCCTCCCTTGGCTTCCGGATCACCCTTCTCTCTTCTTTCTTCCTCTCACAGTAGCCAGAGTATATTAATGTCATACTTGGAGCCTCTGACCTTCTCCATGCCTACAATGTTGAATGTGATACTAAAACCTCTTCTCTTCTCCCTCGCGCCTTGCTCCCTTGCCCTGCAATTTTAAATATTATTCCTGTGTTGAGTTTTATCTATGTACAGGTTTTCTTTCCACTTGTGACTTCTTCCGCCATCTCTACACTCATTCATTCTAGAGTGTCTGTCTACAAAGTATCAAAAGCATTGCAACATGTCTAGAATAAGCTCTGGAATATTTTCCTCATTGCTGTTTGCTCTAATTGTCTTTCCCAATTTCAAAGTAATAAAGGAGAGGAGCAACTTTCTTCCTTGTCTCTCATATATCCAATCCAGCAGTGAATTATTTTGGTCCTACTTGCCAAAAATGTCTAGAGTATTGTCGCTCTTCTCCCAATGTACTCTTTGATACCCATGGATGATCGTCTCCACTTATTTAAATAGACTTCCTCCTGGTTCCTCCGTTTTAACCACTGAAAATTAACATATTTTCATTATATAGTAACTGCTCAATAAATACTCAGAGCATCTACATTATAAAATGCACTGTGCTAGATCATATAGAATTCAGTAATGACAAACTGATCCAATTTCTTCTTTTCATGCTGTATACAGTGGGTGAATTGGCCACATATGTGTGACATAATGCAAAGCAACACTGGATAAGAGGCCTGATGGGGCTGAAGAGTCCTAGAGAGATTTATAAGGAAAAGAGGGAATTCTTTGTCATTTCAGTGACATGGCCTTCTCTGAGGAAGCTGAGTTTAAATTAGGCTCTGAAGGTAAGTCAGTTTAAGCAGTGCTGAATCACACCCATTCCTGCAGGTCAATTCATCTTCAGAACCTGGTGTCACTGGTTTAAATACAGGGATACAAAGAGTGATCAAAACTATGGTGAATGTTTAAAACTTATATTTAAAAATATACTATGGTATGAGATATATTGCAGTAACTCCCATGCTTATCACATTATTCTTATCAAACTCTGAAGCAACTCTGTAAGTTCTCTTTCCTGAGTGTCTTTAGTTGTGCTGTTCTGGCTCCTTAAGGTTGTGAATAGATTCAAAACTTTCATGGTTATTTTGATGTTGAGGAACAGCCAGATGTCAAATAATGCCATATCTGTGAGTAAGATGAATGAGAACACACCAGAATCGTTTTTATGAGCCTGGCTTTATGCATGGAAGTCAGCAGCCGAATTTACTGTATTTTTTATTCTACTTTGTGAAGATAGCTCTGGAACAGCAATTCTAGAACTACTTCAGAAAGTGACAAGAAATGATGGAATCAATGTGCTTGAAGCAAGGGGGAGTGTTTTGAGTAACAATATGTCTTTTATTATAAGAATTTTGTAAAAATTTATATATTCATCATATAGTTTGATTGCCCTCTGTATGTAAGAGACCTTGAAGTACTGAACTATCTAGTGACACTTTAGATATGTAGAATACAGATGCCAAGATATTCACCGAGACTGGAAGGTCAAAGAAGTAATTTTGTTATGCTACACAAGTAATAAAAAGGACTCACACAGAGGCACTATGCTGTGAAGGATGGTTTAACTTTATGTGTAGGCTCATACACTCTTCTTCTTAGAGCCCTGCCACACACCATATCAAATGCAATACATTCAACCCATATTCCATTGAAACATATTTGCACAAATATAATCTTGAGCCAGTTTGGTTTACATTTAACTACTTGACATAATGTTGGCATTTGTAAACCTCTGTTGCTTTTGATTCAGCTGTTTTCTTTTTCTGACAGTCGATATTATGTAGGTCACTGACAACCAGATGGTCCAGGGCACTTTCTCCATATAGCAAAATGAATGGAATAGTTCTGCACATACAAGGGTTTGTGAGACATAGGATTATGCAGAAGTAAGCATTTCAGTGCGTATGAAAGGACTCTATCATGGAACACACCCCTGGGAAGGAAAATTTGCTTAAGGAGCCTTCAAAAATAATATGCACAGATCCGAGAGGTCAGGTCAATCACCAACTCAGGCAAGATGTGCATTCTTGAAATGGTTTGTATTCATAGCACTATTTTGACTAAAAACAGAAGTCAGATATGTCTTAAAACTATTCAGATAAAGCAAGCCCCACTTAAACAGTTTCCTCTTTCATTTTTTCATGCTTGGACTAATTTTATTTTCAGTTAATTAGTGGAAGGATCATGATTTATTTATTTATCATCAAAAATTTATCTAATGATGATGTTATAAAATATAAAGAAGCTATTCTTATTTGTGTCAGTTTAAATTTGAGATACTGTTGCTTATCATTCAGGTAAGAAGAGAGACTAAACCCAAAGGAGAATTTCAGCCTAAATAAAATTAATGGGTTTTGACACAGTTTTACAGTTTCATAAGGAAGGTCATTAGGCCAGAGGAGTAAAGTATAAAATATAATCTCTTGGGGCACTATACAAAATTGGAATAAAGCAAAGTGTTCTTTCCTAAACTATACACATAGCTACTGACTTCATAAGAAAAAATGTTTTTTATTATTATTATTTTATTCATCTTTAGTCAAATTTTTGTTAGATTAAGGGCTTCTTTTTGATGCAATAAACTTATAGCAAATACTCTAACCAAACAAATATTAAAATTTTCCATACAAAAGTTTAAAAAGAGGCCATGATTTTTTTATGGAATGGTTAACAAATTTCATATATATATATATATATATATATATATATATATATATATATATATATATATATATATAGACATATATGTGTGTGTGTGTGTGTGTGTGTGTGTGTGTGTCCAGGGGTAAAAATAGTTATCTTTCTTGGTTTTCCTTGAATCTACTCACAAAACCTAGAAGTTGAATCTTTTACCTACACTGAATTTAGTTGTGCCTTTTAGGTAGACATTATGATCATATTCCTCATTGGGAAGTTGTACCTGTACATGATATATCTTGATTCTTATTTTTTACCATTCTCCTTTCTCCCTTCAGCCCACAACCCCCTTAAATACCTAATATTTATTTCTGGCTTGGCCTTTTAACCATCAAAGTTTTTCCTTCCCTTCTTTGCTTTCCCTTCTCCTATCAGTTCCCCTTTCCCTTTGAAGATTTTCTTCCTACTTCATAACTACCACACATTTACGACCTCATTGGCCTTTTTGCAGATAACCTACTGCTTTATGAGCCGCCCTATACGACACTGTTCCATGCCCTGTTGCATTTTTCTGTCATTTACCACTTTCATCAACGTCAGTCAACCTATCATACAAGGACTGACGCTGATGTGTTCATCTAAAACTACATACAATTTAATATTTTGTGGAGTTAAAATATTTTTATATTTTAAGTAGTTGGTAAAAGTCAGTCAACAGATATTTTTAATTAATATCACTCAGAAGCACTATGAAAATTTACAAAGAACATTCAAATATAGTCATTATTTTAAAAAATTTATAACCTGAAATTATTTTCTTGAAATGCAACCTAAATTTAAAATGATTCCATAAGCCATCAATTAAGTGGATGTCCTCTGCATTTAAAAGCAAAAAATAGATACACTAATTATGAGCATTTAAAGATTAATAACTTTGTATTATACTGTTTCCCTGTATTTGCTTTTAAGCTTTTATTAAAATTGATTAAAGTTAGAGGAACATTCATTATTCTTAGGAACAAATGAAAGTCCGCATTGCAGTCTGATGGTTCATCCATAATTCAGGCTCCCAGCCTAAAACATTATGCTCAAACAAGCACAAATATTGGCAAAGGTGAAGTATGGAACAGCTACAGTAGCAGCTAAATTATGTAGCAATCTGTGTGTGTGCTTGAATTTCCTAGCACTGGGAGTAAAAATTAAAAGCAGAACAAATAGACAACAACTATATTTGCAGACTAAATAAGCAAGACAGTAATGCCAAATTGCCATTATTTAAAGCTGCCTGCTCTTTATTAGTTATTCATGCCTCTAAAATGACAATAAAACACAAGGGAAAAACAAAACAAAACTTTCAGTTGCTCATTATCTATCCACACAAATGAAAAAGAGGACCATGAAGAATGTTCTTATGGATCTCAACTTTGGAAATAGCAAATATGGTTCAATTTAAACTAATAGAAGTTTATCTTTCCTCAAGTAAATGTCCTCATTTCTCTTCATTAGCTAGGCAATAATTCCAGCCCTGCACTTATTAGGATCCTGGTGACTGTATGGAGATTACGGCAGGTAAGCAACGTCTCTGAAGACCCTAAATAGATGACTGGTCTCCACCATCCGGAAGGGCTGTTTAAGAAGAGAACATCAGTTCTGGGCACAGGAGAGGAAGGAACCAGCAAGTCAGTCTGCCACCAGCTACACCCGGCAGGTCACCAGATGACTTCCTGTCATCTCCCTTTGCTTCCACCAACACAGGCTAGATGTGCTCCATTTTATAGCAGCACTGACCTCACATTTGTGGCCATCAATAATCATTATAAGGCTTACTGTTATTTTGCAAGTTTGGGGCCTTGTTCTAATTTTCTTTTGTAGGGTACATTAAGAACAGGCACTTTGTTATATAATAAGTGGCTGATTTTATATGACAGGGAATATATATGATCATTAATCTTCTTCCAAAAAATCTAGATAATTAGGAAAAATTGGCTGGGTATGGGAATGCATATCTGTCATCCCAGTGACTCAGAAGCCTGAGACATGAAGATGGTGAGTTGATGGCCAGCCTGGGAAACTTAAGACCCTATCTCAAAATCAAACAATAAAAAATAAAGGGATGAAGACATAGCTCAGTGAGAAGTCCCTGAGTCTGAGTCCTGGTATCACAAAAAGAAAAGAAAGAGAGGAGAGGAAAAAGTTACAAGACAAATTTGCAGCAAATTATCAAGCCACGCTTTCTCATCTAGTGCTCCTCTCTACTCCCTAGCTCATCTTATCTCAAGATTTTTCATCTGTTACATTATGTCCTTGAGTTTCACAACCCAATGCTAGGGGTGTTGAGGCAGAAAGGGGATTGTGGTAAGGGAACATTTGGATGTGTAGTCACTGAGTAAGGTGTTCACTGTCATGGGCCCAGCATGGGAAGGTGTTAAGGCTCTAGTCTTCCTTTCACTTCACACATTTCTTTTTTCTTTTTTTTTTTTTTTTGAGACAGGGTCTCGCTTTGTAGTTCAG
>PVIC010003506.1:23036-68729 GCA_004025085.1 Thryonomys swinderianus | reverse complement strand
CTCAGCAATCCTCCTGTCTCTGCCTCCCGAGTGCTGGGATTACAGGCGTGAGCCACCACGTCCGGCATTGTGGTATGCAGTGTTGATTGTTGGTGGGCGTGTCTCCATGCCCAGCATTATATGTGGTTACCGGGGATCGAACTCAGGACCTTGCGCTTGCGAGGCAGGCGTCGGAACCCCTGAGCTAACCCTCCGGCCCTTTGCTCATTTTTTTGATTGAACCTTTTATTCTGGGGGTCAAATTTTCCTACTTTACCTCCTAAACGCACTGTTATGTGTTAGTCTTCTGTCCAAGGAGTAGATAGAAATAACTTTTTTCCCTTTGGAAGGTTGGCTATTTACTTTGCCAATTTGTTGGCTATTTACCTTGCTGTCGAGAAGATTTTAAATTTGGTAAAAACCCATTGGTTGAATCTTGATGTAATGTCTTGTACAACTGAAGTTCTGTTTAGAAACAGAAGCAATCTTTGCCTATGCCTATGTTTCAGCAGACTTTACCTATTTTATCTTTTAGAAGATTAAATATTTATGTTTTAACATTTAAATCTTTGATCCATTTTCATTTCACTTTAAATTCAGATTTTATAAAAGTATTTACCACTTTCTTAAAATGGGGCTTGAAAGAGATACAAGTACAATTTCACCCTCAGGAAATCTCAGTCTTGGCATATATGGTGGTTAATTGGTTGTCACCTTGTGTGGAAGCATCCTTCTGAATTTCAGTGTCTTGGTTTCCAACTACTGGTGAAGCTTAATGTGGCGTATTTCTCATATACAAGTTGATTCAAAGAATGTGAGTACTCTAATTTCCCTTGAGAATATAATATGAAGAGAGACATTACTTCTGCCAAATCTTCCAAATTTGCTCATTATGAAGTATGTTAGTTAAGCCTTCTAACTGAAGTATGAAATTGACAAGTTAATCCATCACTTTTTAAAAATGGATTTTAAATGAGCTACTGATATAAAATTATGCTAAGTTCTATTTCTTGCTTTTCTTTTATGGAAGCATAGTGTATTTTTGTCAAATTACACTTGTGAGAGATATGAGTCTAGATTTGGCCTTCTGTCTGTGGATAGCCAGTTTTCCTAACACCATTTGTTCAAGACACTGGTTTTCCTTCCGTGTATATTTTTGGTCCCTTGATCAAAGATCACATGGCTAAATGTACCTACATCCTCTCTTCTATTTCATTGGTCCGCACATCCGTTTTTACGCAAGGCCCATGCTGTTTTCCTCACCGTATCAAATCCAGGAGTGTGATGCCTCAGGGAAAGCTTTCAACTTTTCCCACATAATATGATGCTGTCAACCTTTATGTCATAAATGGGTTTTTAAGGCAAGATCCTTCTATACTTATCTTCTTCCTAGATATGCTTTTTATCCTAAACGGACGAACAATTTTGTCAAAGGCTTGCTCTGCAACTGTTGAGATGATCATGTGGAGTTTTTTTCCTTGCTTCTGTTTCTATGCTGTATTACATTTCCTGAGTTGCACAGGTTGAACCATTCTAGCACCCTTGGGATGAAGCCTTCTTGGTCATTATATATGCTCTGTTTAATATTTGCCGTATTCCTACTGTCAGTATCTTCTTGAAGATTTTCACATTTATTTTCTTTGAAGAAAAAGGTCCTGTGTCCTCTTTTTCATTTGGGTCTTTGTCTGGTTTTGGAATTCAGGTAAGGCTAGCTTCCAGGGATGAATTTGGAGTACTCCCTCTCTTTCAGTTTTATTAAGAAGTTTGAGGATTATTAGCATTAGATCATCCCTAAAGTTTTTGTAGAATTCAGGAGTGAATCTATCAGCTTCTGCTTTTTTTTTTTCATGGTAGGCTTTTTTTTTTTTTTTTTTTTTTGAGATAGGGTCTCACTTTGTAGTTCAGGCTGGCCCTGAGCTCACTATGTAGCCCAGGCAAACCTCGAACTCAGCAATCCTCCAGTCTCTGCCTCCCGAGTGCTGGGATTACAGGCATGGGCCACCACGCCCGGCACTGTGGTATGTGGTATTGATGGCTGGTGGGTGTGAGTCTCCATGCCCAGCACTGTATGTGGTTACCGGGATCGAACTCAGGACCTTGTGCTTGCGAGGCAGGCGCTGGAACCACTGAGCTAATCTTCCGGCCCATGGTAGGCTTTTTAAATATGCCATTTGATTTCCTGTTATTGGATGGTTCAGGATTTTATTATCTTCATGCTTCAGTTTTGCAAATTCATATGTATCTGGGAATACATTCATTTCTTCTGGGCTCTCCAATTTACCAGAGTACAGGTTTTCAAAGTAATTGATAACACTTCCCTGGATTTCATTGACATCTGTTGTGAGATTGCCTTTTTAATTTTAATTGAATTGATATGTTTTTCTTTCTTTTTTCTTTTTCTGCTGACTGGCTAATGGTTTGTCTATTTTATTTAAAGAGTCAACTCTTAGACCCATTAAATGTATTTTTAGTCTTTCTTTCATTTTCTTTTTTCTTTTTAGGTACCCCACCCCGGCCACTCCAGAGGTCACTCTGTCTGTACATCCCAGGTTGTGGCAACAGACTAAACCAAAGCAAATCCTTGACCACGTTGGCAGATGAAGAAAAACAAGACCACTCAGATCTGTGCTGCATGTAGGCAGCAGTAGGGGAAGTGGGGTTATTATAGGTAGAAAAGGCAGCTAGACATATGTAGGCAGATAGATAGGGCCGGCTCTTGAAAGATTTTCCAAAAAGAGGACATCCTCAGAGGTCAACACCACCAATAAGAAACTACATTTCCAGATAGCAGTGACCGGTAGACCTCATTCTCCCAGGATGGAATGTCAAAATCCGGATCCAGCCCCTCCCTGGAATGCAACAATTGCAAATTCCCCAGACAGCAGGCCAGGACTTTGAACCACCTGGAGCAGTCTCCTGACAAGCAAGACCCCCTAGGGCTTGATTTCTCTTTGGACCCTATTCAATCGAAGTTGCTGAAGTAACTATGCTTGTCATTTACCCACTGGTTAGCCACGGTTTGCCCATTTCTTTCAAATCTTATTGGAAGCCCCCACTGTACTCATTGGTCAATTGCAACCCGTCTCCCTTTTTTGAATCTTACTGGTAGCCCCCTATTTCAGACCCGCCTCACCTCGTGGCTTTGCTCCACAAAAGCCCTCTAAAAAGTGAGGTAGGGGGGTTACCCACTTGCCGGGTTCCCCCTGCTGTCTCTCGTAAGGCAGTAGCTTTCTCTCTCAATAAAACTTTCCTACTCAAACTTCTGTTGTTCCTAAAATTCATTCTTCGATTTTTAGAGAATACGAACTCACATTTCAGGTGGGGAGTTAGGCCTTAACTCTCAGGCTCATGCAGTTTGCTGGACTTAATGTCAGTGTTTCAGACCCAGACCCCTCTGAGAGCCACTTACGACCACCCTTGCTTCTTAACTTGGAGGGAGAGAGCATGTCCTTGCAGTCTGAGCTTAAACTTTTCAGGGGGTCTTGTAATAACCCCCCATTACTAGTAGGTGACCCCAAATACCCTGAAGGGTAGTTGTTCTATAGTTGCTGTATTGCTCCACTTTAAAAAATTAGCCTCTTCCCAAAATGACTCCTGATTAAGCATCCTCCAGTATGACACTTCACTGGATTTCTTGTCCAGTGCTAGCCCTTCTTGTGCAAAGAGGTATTTTTGGAATAAAATCCTGTGCGTTATTTTCAGTTGACAATAAGCATGGGCTTTCTGGGGCATCTGTGGTGCTGGCCCAGTCCACTGTTTCTCCCTGGGAGCTGCTGATTTTCTTCAGGCTTAGCTTGTATTAGTGAAGACAGGTTTCCCTCTCCCAGGGAGCCAGAGTGAGCTTCCCAGATTGCTTCACTCTTTTGCCTACATTGTGCTCTGTTTTTCCAGCTTCCCTATAGTTCCTGGTTTTCTTATCAGTTCCCTCCCAATTCCTCCGGATCAACAGATCTTATTTTACTTCACCAAGTTGTGCTCCAGGTGTCTTATTTCCAGGTCCCAAAGAGGCTGCATTCTGCTCCTAATCTTTACCATCTTTAATCTCAGGAACCTAGAGGTAAAGATTTTAGTCTTTTCTGAGAAAATCATACAATTCCTAATAAGAATTATTTCCCTAATTTCAGTGTCTTGGTTTCCAACTACTGGTGAAGCTTAATGTGGCATATTTCTCATACACAAATTGATTCAAAGAATTTGAGTACTCTAATTTCCCTCAAGAATATAATATGAATAGACATTACTTCTACCAAATCTTCCAAATTTGCTCATTATGAAGTATATTAGTTAACTGAAGTATAAAATTGACAAGTTAATCCATCACTTTTTAAAAATGTATTTAAAATGAGCTACTGACATAAAATTATGCTAAGTTCTATTTCTTGCTTTTCTTTTATGGAAGCATAGTGTATTTTTGTTAAATTACACTATTATATTTACTTTAAGTGGAACTCATTTGCTATGGAAATTTAAACTAGTCATGTCAGTGAAAATAACAGAAGCCATGGCTAAGAAAGAAAATAAGAGAAAGTGGGAAAGATCAGGGTTAATAGCAAAAACCACAGGCAAAAGTTGTGGTGGTGAACAGAGCTGACATGAAGCAAACAGGATAACTGACAGAGCAGAAGCCAGGGACCTGGGCAAATCAATACATTAATGTGAAAAGAATTAAATTAAGGAAAAAATGAATACAACCCCAGAGGCACATTTTCAAGGGCAGCACTGCCAAATGGAAGAGAAGAGAGCTACCATGGCACATCCAAGATCCAAGTCTGACCCATGAGAGTTCAATTCTTGTATTATTCAACAAATACTAATTGATGGCATTTTTGTGCAAATTACTCTGTGAGTCCTGAGGTGAACAAAATAAACACCTCTCTAATCTCATGGAGTTTATTTATGGCAGGGTAGGTGGCAGGGGCAGATTAAATACTACCAAGTAAGTAATGTGATTAAGAAGGAAGCACATAAAACATTAAGGATCATGATCGTGCTATTAAAGGAACAGTCTCATAAAGCATGTGAGGAAGCAGAACAGAGAGAAGAGACGGGACCTGTGTTTAGGGGGAGTGGTCAGGGAAGAATTACCTAGAGCAGGAAGGATGAAACAGTGGCAGCTACGAGAAGAGCGGAGGAAGCCCTTTTTGAACAAAGAGCACAGCATGTGCAGAGATCCAGAGGTAAGAAAAAGTTACTTTATCCAAAGAGCTACCGAAAATACCCGTGCTGTTCCTGGAGCTGCCGATTTGCCAGAGCAGTTTACCCCACAGCTAGCAGTGGTGTTGAAATCACAGCTTCCTGGAGTGTCCCAATTATTCCTCCTCTTTCACTTTGGTTGGAGAAATACTGGTCTCAGCTGGTGATAAATAGGAAGAAATCTTTCTTCAAAAGTTATTCTTGTTTGGTTTTGTTTTAGTGTAATGATATACCTCAAATACAAGAAACACCAGGAAGTTGTTTAATCAGCGGATATGCATTTGTATGTGTGTCCACAAAAGCCCACCCACCTAGGAATTGTTGGCCCTTGTCCATGAGGTTACCATGGCATCCATCTCTTAGGGAGCAGTTCATTTACCCCGAAGCTGTGTGAGCCCTGCTGGGTCTCAAAGGAGTGAAGTTTCTTTAGAGAGCCCCAGCTAGAGGGAGTCAGTAGGCACTAGAACCCGCTGAGAGAACAAAATATATAAGATTCAATTAATTATGTGGTCTGAAGTCAATTTCTTACTTGTATTTGTTGGAAGCAGAGCTAACATTTAGAAAATCAGTTACTTCAGATGCAAGAAAGGTCTGAAGCTTAGTCCACAAACAAGAAATACAAAATAAGTCATATTTCTTTATTTCCATTCTCAGAATGCAAATAAAACTCAATCACCGTCCTCCCAGGTGGTGAGAAATTCATTGTCTATCCTGATAAGGTGAGGTTCAGTCCTACTCACTGCCACCCCCAACTCAAGGTCGCTCAAAGGTCTCCAGCTATTGTTTCGAAAGGCACAAAGGACATTCTCTGAAAGCTCCAGAATCAGGCCTCCAGGGTTTGTTTCATTGTTCTTCCACTTATGAGGCACTGAATAACTTACTTAACCTTTCTGATAAAAAAAAGTCCATATAATGAGAGATAAGTACCTCACAAAGGTTTTGTATGCTAAAATTAAAATATATGAAGTGCTCAGAATAAAGTCTGATGTTTAATTGGGCAGTCAATGCTTCTCACTATCATGGGTCTTTTTCACATGATAAAAGCACGTATCTGGGAGCTTTCTTCAGTAGCTAGTCCACTCTGGTTACCAGAGATTCCCTGTCTCCTGCCTCAAAGGACTTTCTCATGGCCCAAGCGCCTGCTGTTCCCAAATAGAAGTTCTTAAGCCTCTAAATTATTCTAGAAATGAACTCCGGGCCCTACCTGGAATCTCTTTGCAAGCATATTAGGAGTCTTGAAGTCCTCCTCTCCCTGTCAGAACATTCACCAAAACTCTCCAGTGATTTTAATCTTAACAAAACTGAACTTCAGGACCTGGAAGAACCTTCCAGCGATATCTGCTGCTTGCAGAAAGGTTGTCTTCTTGGGGCTAAGGGCAGGGCATGATATAAAAAGACAATAATTATAACCAGGTTGGGATATGGGTAAAAATAAGAATTAACTCATGTCATATACTAGTACAAATTCCCCAATGTTGAGTGTGATTGTGAGCTGTATGTAAAATGTACCAATAAAGAAAAAAGAAACGACAATAATAATGAGCCAAGCAAACTACGAGGAGACAGAATACAGAGGCGACAGAAGACCCTGGCAGATTCGAAACAGCTGTGATGAGCAAAACTTAAGGAATAAGTCAAGAGAAGAGAAGTGAGTGGCCATTTCCAGATGGGGAGAAGAAAATGCCACTGCACTGAGGAAGAAACATGGAGCCGTCGATCCTAAACAATCCCTAGAATCTACCTCAACCCACTTCAGCACCCTGATGCTGGCTCCTAGTGTCACTTTACCCTCAGCTGATGTTCACTGCTAAAAATAGTCTTTGATTTTGTTTTCCTACATGTTGTCTGTAACTTTGTTTATAACAGCGCTGTCAGTTTGCCTCCCAGACTCATGCCTTGTCCGCCTGTTTGGAGAAAAAAGTGAGGAGAACGAGAAGAACAGAAGCATAGTTATGGAGTGATGGCATCACTGCCCTATTCCACGGGTTTCGGTCACTTGGGACTATGGTCCTTGTCACTTCCGTAACACAGGCAAAACCAGGCAGATGGGGAGTGTTGTAGGGTTAAACACATGGACTCACTTGCTCTCTGTCTTCCCTCACCTGCCCCTGCTCTCTCGTCCTGGGACCTCTCCTACTGATGGCTCACTGAAGGTCTAAGAGGCTGCTGGTAGAGTGGGGAGAAGTCTGCTTTTCTGAGCTCCTGTATGTTAATCAGGACAGAAAGGACCGGGAATCGTTCCCAAATGGAGACTGTACAATGAGACCAGGTGTCCTTGGTAAAGTTATCACAGTGCCTTTGTTCCAGGGTTTCTGAACCATTTTCAACATCCTACCAGGCACTACGTTGCCTCCTGTTTGATGAAAAGCAAGCTTTTGCTCGACTACAGTGGATTTCTAGTAAAGCCAGTTGGTACCTTTCTTTTAACTGATCTTCACTGTCTCCACAACAACATGTGAACACATTTTACACCCCTACCCAGTCCTTACAGAACCAGGGGCTCAGCGGGATCAGCCCTCTCCAGCCTTCCACATGCAGATGCATTTTACCACTACACACCCACTAAGGACAGGAAGAGACTTGAGGAGTGGAGTACCCCATGTGCTAGGAAATTCTGATTATTGGGTAAAGAAGGACTGCCCTTGTCTGTGTTTAATACCATCACCAAGTATCACTCTGAAACCTGGAGAGTAGTTCAGTTTTAGGCCACAGAGGGGAAAGTGACTCCATCTTTACTGCTTGTTTTAGCTTGCCTTGCAGAAGTTACATAATCTCCTTTGCATCTCAGTTTCCTCATACTTCTACACTGGAATAACAACAAAATCTCTTTCACAAAGGTAGTGTGAGGATTTAATGAAATTGTGTGTACAAAGCTTACAGTAAAAGGCCTGACCTAGAATGGACACTCAAATACTAGTTCTCTCCCTTTATATTTTCTTTTCTTTAAAACGACTGCCACCTTCCCTTCTTTCTGGCTTGAACATCTCATTATAAAAATCATTCCCTTGAGTTTAGGCAAAGTGTAGCCTGGAGAAGATAATAATTAAATGTCTCTGAGTTACTAGGGAGAGAAAAAGGATTGGGGTTTTAACCTGTCCAAATCCTTTTCTGAATTTGGTTTCAATAAACAAATGGTGTGTCTACTACTCGCCTTGTTAACTAGTCTTGAGGAATTAATGAGTGGCCTGAAGACAACGGGGCTTCTGCCTGTACATGTGCAGGTTTTGATGAAGTAAAAGCTCTGAAGTGTCTAAAATTTAGCAGTTGTACAGGCAGAATAGGTCTAAGATAATGAAAGAAGGAGGAAGGTCTGCTGGCTCCCAACCAGGGAAAAATACCAAGTTATAGGGAGGAGAAATGGTTTTCTGAATTTATATTCAGGCCTGGTAGCCTGCATGAGAAGACAAAATAAAATAAGACAAATCATTGATTGTGTCAGCAAGTAGCTATTTTAATCTACTCTACTCAAATATGTCAATAAGAACTTGCAGGCAGTATTTCTTGTTGTCTAAGAATTAACTGTATCCTTTTTCAGTGGGAGGATTTATCCTACTCTAGATAATTCAATTCAATTCAGCCAGCATCTATCACACCCCTATTATGTGTCTTCACCATACCAGTCTCTGTACTGACAGGAATTCAATCTTGTGTCTACTAAAGGCCAACTCTGAAAGCTCACTCCAAAAGACTCCAGATGAAGAGTAATATGCTGTTTACATCTCTGATGACACTGACATACAATTTATTGTTCTTATAGTTGAAACTGCTATACAGGTGAGAAAGTAAATAAGCTCTAGTGATTAACAAAGAGCTTTTTACACATTCTTTATTCTCTTTCAGTGTTCAAGGTCGAGTGTTCTCCAGGCATCTAATTGGTAACAGAGGATGACGCCTGGCAAGCTTATAGCACTCTAAATCCTATAGCACTCTAATCCTATAACCACTCTAAATCTTTCAAAGAAAAGTCAGCACTGCTAATTGGAAGCCAGCAGACTGAAGGGCTGTGGACGATACTGGAGTTCAGGGTGTGCCCAGAACTGCACACAAGTGTGAACTACATGAAAGACTTCAATGGTGTGTCACCAGCATCTGGGTGATTGCAAATGCAGAACTTAAAGGTCTTATTGACCATGAGGGTCTTGGTAGTGGTGCTGAGAAGAAAGAACATTCCAGATGTGGCCAGTAAACACCCTTAGATGGGAATTCGCAGAGATTTTCTGACATGATATACAAGAAAAAGGTGTCTAGAAACTAACTCATTCTAGTAGTTCACCTTGATATTTTGATTCCTGGTATTTTTCTGCCATTTCTCTCTACCATTGTTCATTTCCATCTTATATATATTGTTGAGTCTAGCCTATATTACTTCTGTGATGTATAACTGTTCATCTTATACATTTTTGTACATAATTCACCTAGCACAGTGGATTACAGATTACAGAAACTGGGTAACGTGGTTGGATGAATAAATGAAAATGCCCCATCCTTGATATATGGATAATCAGTGGCTCAACTTTACTTAGTCACTTGCTAGTGTCACTGTATCTTTTCTATGTTTTCATCTGACCAATGATCTGAAAGTCATCCAACTAAACTTTAAGAATAACTAGTTTTCGGGCCGGAGGGTTAGCTCAGTGGTTCTGGCGCCTGCCTCGCAAGCGCAAGGTTCTGAGTTCGATCCCTGGTAACCACATACACTGTTGGGTGTGGAGACTCATGCCCACCAACAATCAATACCACATATCACAGTGCCGGGCATGGTGGCTCACGCCTGTAATCCCAGCACTCGGGAGGCAGAGAATGGAGGATTGCTGAGTTCAAGGCTTGCCTGGGCTACATAGTGAGCTCAGAGCCAGCCTGAACTACAAAGCGAGACCCTATCTCAAAAAAAAAAAAAAAAAAAAAAAAAAAAAAAAAAAAAAAAAAAAAAAAAGAATAACTAGTTTTCTGCTTTGGTTGCCCTGGAGTTCTCTATGTGTATCTTGGCTCTTTTAGGGAAGATATTCATTACCACACCAACTCATGCAAAATAACCATATTTTGTTTTTCAGGCTGAATAACTGTATTAGTTCTTTTAACTATAATAATCATAGCTATAATTTATGAAGGTACAGAAATACGCAGTTTACCATCATAATCTTAGGTAAGCTTAATGACAACTCTTACTGTAGACATTACTTCCTCCATCTTACAAGGAATTGAATATGAAGAAGCAATCGTGGTCAAGGAAATTAAGTGGTGTCCCCACAGTTCCATAGCTAGTAGGTGATAAGTGAGAACCAATAATCATGGGCTCTTATTCCCCACATTATACTGAACACACTGAGCAAGATTTGCTTCTGTATGTAAAATGTCTATGAATAAAACAGCTTCAAATCTTACAACAGAATTCCAATTAAATCTTTAGAAAGCTTCAATTGGTCTTTTTTTTTTTTTTGACACAGGGTCTGGCTTTGTAGTTGAGGCTGGTTCTGAGCTCACTCTGTAGCCCAGGGAAACCTGGAACTCAGTGATCCTCCTGCCTCTACCTCCTGAGCTCTGGGATTACAGGCATGAGCCACCATGCCCAGCACTGTGGTCTTCATTACTTTTAACCTTGGGTACAAAGTTTACAGCTTGTTACTTATGGCCCTGTTTAATAGATTGCAAACTTTTGCTCCTGATTAATGATTGCCACCTACATTTTCCCTACACTCCATTATTTGTTTCAAACTTTAGTCCCTAAATAATTTAATGGCTTTTTTCTTCTTGCTTTTGCCCATGCAGTGCCTTTGCCTGAGATGCCCTTTCCTACCTTGTATGCTTTATACTTCACCTCTTCTTTTTATACCCATCTCAAATGTCCATAGATCTACTCGATCCCTTACTTCCAATCTGTAGCACGTTGAAACTTTCTAGAACTGTCTTGTTTTAGCATCTGTATTTTACCCACTTGCCATATAGCTGGCTTTTCACTTATTCTTACTGAATTATGAACATAATGAGCATAGAAACTCTTACTTTTGTCATGACAATTCCCACAGTGCCAAACACAGAAGTTCTCAACATAAGCAGCAGCACCACCAAAAATCTCATCAGAAATGCAAGTATTCAGGCCCCACACCAGATCTACTGAATCAAAAACTAACTAATCATGGATTAAAATGAAAGCATAAAGCAATGTAAAAAGATCCCCTGAACCCTGTACCCAGTCTTCCTAGAGTTTGGAATGTCTCTCACAGGCCCATGCACTCAAGGTTTAATTCTCAGCTTGAATTAATTAGAAGGTGGTGAAAAGGAGCATCTTAGAGGGAGGTTTTAGATCACTAGTGATATACCCTCTAAGGGGATGATGGAACATAGATCTTTTCCTCTCTTTCCTTTATTAAGATGACTGTGTCCTCTCCCACAAACTTCCACCATGATATGATGCCACACCACTAACCCAGAAAACAATGCAGCCAACCAACCATGGACTGAAACTCCAAAATCGTAACCCAAAATAAACCTCTTCTTAGGGTGATTACCTCAAGCACTGTGCTTCAGTAACAGAAAGCTAGTATACTTCCTCATGTTAACATTATGCATAACTAAAACTATAAGACAACTTCAAAACCAGGAAACTAACATTAATACAACCCCTACAGCTTTCAATTTCAGCATATGTGTGTATTGTGTCAGTAACACATAAACAATTTTATCACACATATACCTTCATATCATTACCACCACTCAAGATGTTAAACTGTAATACCATCACAAGATTTCCTTGTGATACTCTTTTATAGTCATATCCTCCCTCTTCTCATCTTGGAACACTACTAATCTGTTCTCTATAATTGTCTTATTTCATAAATGTTATATAAATAGAATCATGAAGTATGTTTTTTTTTTTTTTGAGATAGGGTCTCACTTGTAGTTCAGGCTGGCTCTGAACTCACTATGTAGCCTAGGCAAGCTATGAACTCAGCAATCCTCCTGTCTCTGCCTCCTGAGTGCTGGGATTACAGGTGTGAGCCACCATGCCCGGCACTGTGGTATGCGGTATTAATTGTTGGTGGGTGTGAGTCTCCATGCCCAGCACTGTATGTGGTTACCGGGGATTGAACTCAGGACCTTGCGCTTGCAAGGCAGGTGCTGGAACCACTGAGCCAACCCTCTGGCCCGGTATGCGTTTTTTTTATATTGGCTTTTCTCACCATTTCCTTGGGGTTTACCCATTCGTTGTGTGTCCATAGTACTGTTGTCTGAATATTGTGTTCTCCCAAAGTTTATAAGTTGAAACCTAATTCCTCCTATAGATACTGAGATAGAAACTTAGGAAAAGATTAGATCATTAAGGCTTCACCCTCATAAATGCACTTAGAGCTTATACCAGTTCTCCCAGGTGAAGATGGAATAATGTGTCCCCTTTATAAAGCAGAGAGCAGACTGCACCAGACACCCATCTGCCAGTGCTTTAATCTTGAATTTCCCAGCTTCCTGACTTGTGGGCAGTAATTTATTTTCTCTTTAGATTTTTTGGTCCAAGGTATTTTGTTATAGCAGCTCAAGTCCCCTAAAACACCTGGTACAGCACCATCCATTGTGAAATTTTCTGTGTCTAAATAAGTTTTACTCATTTTTATGAGTACATTCCCAATAGAGAAATTGCTGGACTGAATGTTATCCCTATTTTTAACTTTAAAAAGAACTACCAAGATATTTTCCAGAATAGATGCATCATTTTGCATTCCCATCAGCAATACCTGAGTGATCTAGTTTGTCTATACATTCTCCAGGATTTGGTTTCTGTCTGTCTACTATTTATTTATCTATTAGCTTTTAATTCTTATGATAGCTGTGAAGAGATATGTCTTCGCTGTTGTCATTCAGATTTGTTTAATAGCTAATAATATCAACCCTCTGGGAGGCTGAGGCAAAAGGATTGGAAGGTCAAGCTCAACCTGAGCAACTAAGTGACTCAGTAAGAATCTGTCTCAAAATAAAAAATAGCTTGGGATGCAGCTTAGTGCTTGCTTGGTTTAATCTTTAGGACAAAGAAACAAATAGGAAAGAATTTTTTCATCCATTCTGTTTCATCAATTAATGTATAGTCCCACATCCTGTTGGGGGGAGTGTAGGTGTCCACATGCAAATGCACCTGTGAGTAGTAACTAGGGCTTTTATACTGAGTTTTCTCCCAGCCCTTTTAAATTTTTTATTTTGAGACATGCCTCACTGAGCCACTAAGTTGCCCAGGCTGGGCTTGAATTTGCAATCCTCCTACCTCAGCCTCCTAAAGTATAGGGATTACCATACTGAGTTTGCTGTCTTTATTGTAACTATAATTGTAAGCCTTAACATCAAGAAGAGCAATTCTTCCCAGTTTGTGATTCTTTTTAAAATTATATTTATTCTACTAGAGAGGTAGCTCAGTGGTACCACCACCTAACTGGCAAGGGCAAGGCCCTGAGTTTGATCACTAGTTCTGCAAAAAATATAGATGTATCTCTATATTTATATATCTATGTATGTTTATTCAAGAAATTTTCTCTTCCCATATAAATTTTAGAATAAATTTATATAGCTATAAAAAAACTCTTGTTGAGATTTTGATAGGAACTGCATTAAATCTAACAATCATCTGAACTGACATATTTTACATGTTGAGTCTTTCTACCCATAAACACAGGATGTCTATTTACTTTTTTCTTCAAAGTCTTTCAGCAGTATTTTGTAATACCAACCCTTTACATGATTTTACAGTCATACATAAATATTTGATTTTCTTGGGCACAACTATAAGTGGTATTGAATTTTTAATTTTAGCTTTCATTTGTTCATTGTTGAAATGCAGAAGAATAACTGCCTCTTGTGTTATGCACTTATATTCTATGACTTTGATGTGCTCTCTAGTTCTAGGAGTTGTTATATTTATTTGTTTATGTGGACTGTTTGGGTTTTTCTATCAGATCTGTCCAACCTGCAACCCATAGATGGACATGCCTGCCTTCCCTGGACTGCACTGAGTGAAAAATAATTGTCCTGAGACACATACAAAACATATGATATAGTTAATATATGTAAATAACAAAACATCCTTTAAAAAATATTTTTCTTATAACACAGGTACATACAACTCAGGAGCAACAAGTCTGAATAATCAATCAACTTGTCTGCACTTTTATTTCTTTTTCTAATCTACCTGCATTTTATTTTTCTTGTCTTATTGCATTAAACAGGACTTCAAACACAGTGCTTAATAAAAGTAGTGAGAACTGGGCCAGAGATTTAGCTCAGTGGTTCTGGTGCCTGCCTCACAAGCACAAGGTCCTGAGTTTGATCCCTGGTAACCACATACAATGCTGGGCGTGGTGATTCACACCCACCAGCAATCAATACTACATACCACAGTGCCGGGCATGGTGGCTCACGCCTGTCATCCCAGCACTCGAGAGGCAGAGACCGGAGGATTGCTGAGTTCCAGGTTTGCCTAGGCAACATAGTGAGCTCAGGGCCAGCCTGAACTACAAAGCGAGACCCTGTCTCAAAGAAAAAAAAGTAGTGAGAACAGACCTCCTTAATGGTGAAAGTGTAGCACTGCTTTTTATTGATGCTCTTTATACATTTGAAATTTCTCCTGTTTTCCTAATGTACTAAGAAAGAGTTTTGTGATAAATCTCTATTGAATTTTGCCAAGTATTCTTTTCTGATATGAATATGAGGTTTTGTTTTTAGTCTGTTCATATGGTGTGCAGCCCTGGTTGAGTTTCAAATATTGAACCAGAATTATATACCTGGATAAATTCCACTGTTTTTGTTTTGTTTTGTTTTTTGGGATGTATGTGTGTGTGTTGTGTCTATTATTTTCTACACATTGTTGGATTTGTTTGCTAAATTTTTTTGAGAATTTTCATACCACAGTTCATAACAGATAATAATTTCTGCTTTTCTTTGAAGCACATCTGTCTAGTTTTAGTATCAGGAAAATGTTAGCCTCAAAAAAATGAGATAGAACATGTTCCTTCTTACTTTTCTTCAAGTTATTATGTAAAACTTGTGTTACTTCTTTAAATAATTGGTAAAGTTCTAATAGCCTAGATATTTTGCTAAGCTTTTCAGTAACAAACTCAATTTCTTTAGTTATTAAAGTTAGTTATAATTAGTTATCTATTTTATATTTGCTGAGTTTTTATAGATTGTGGCTTTTGAGGAATTATCAATTTCTCTGAATTATCAAGTTTGAGCATAAAGTTGTTTAAGTAGCTCCTATTTTCTTTTTTTTTTTTGAGACACCACCTAACTGGCAAGGGCAAGGTCCATAGATCTACTTGATCCCTTATTTCCAATCTTGCTTTGTAGTTCAGGCTGGCCCTGAGCTCACTATGTAGCCCAGGCAAGCCTCGAACTCAGCAATCCTCCTGCCTCTGCCTCCCGAGTACTGGGATTACAGGTGTGAGCCACCATGCCTGGCAAGCAGCTCCTATTTTTGATGGCTTTAGTACTGCTAATAATATCGTGGTCAATATAAATGTTGGTGAGCTTTTACTCTCTTTTTAATCAGTCTTACTGGAAGTTTTTCAACTTTATTATTTTCAAAGACCCAGATTTTGCTTTCCTTTCTCTAATATTTTCTTATTTTAAATCTCATAAGGACAAATCAATAGTTGAGGGTGTAGCTTAATGGTGCCATGCCTGCCTGGCAAGTATGAGGCCTTGAGTTTGATCCCCGTTGCCACACACACCTACACACAAAATGATACAGCACTAACATAACATGTTAACAGCAGGCCTAGCCTGATTCCATAAGATTGGGAAAGATTTTTCTGATAAACTAATAAATAATCTGAGATTTCAAGCATGAGAGTCAGGGTGTGGGCATAACTCAGTGGCAAGTGTTTGTCTAGTGTGAGCTCTGAGTTCAGTGAAAAACCATGCAAAACATAAGAAGAAAGAAAGAAGGTGATGTGGGGGAGGGAAAAATAGAGGGACAAGCAGAGAGGAAGAAAAGAGAAAGAAAAAAAGAGGACAGGTCAGGTTTGGCCTAATGAAGAAGAAGAAAGTGGGTTGTACGGTTTGGATCTCAAATGAGACCCAAAGGTGCATCTGTTAAGGCACGTTCCCCAAGGGGTTCTTTGGGAAATAGAGCCTTTAGGAGGTAAGGACTAGTAGGAGGTTCTTAATCTCTGAGAGTGTGTCCTAGAAGGAAGCTGTGAGACCCCATCACTTTCTCTTCTTCTCTCTTCCACTGCCGGCCATGGGGTGAGATTTCCCCCTTCCATGAGGTGCTGCCTCATCACAGCTCCAAGCCAAAGGGACAACAGATCACAGCCCAAATGTCGAAACCACATAACACTTTCCTCTTCATTAGCTGATCATTTCCTGGCTTTGTTACAAGAACAGGGCTGACCATACAGTGAGGTTATACATCAAGCAAATTATATTCACCAAGAGCTACAAGAAATAGTTGATTTCGTATGGAGAGTGGAATCAAGATGCACGAACAAAAGCAGCCAGGGTGAAGGGGAGAACTAGAGGCAGTATCTGCCTGCCCTAAGCGGCCCTGTAAACATCAGGGCTGCCAGCCCACTCAAGGGCATCTTGCCAAGTCACTGAGACTGAACACCTGTAAAGTGATAATAAGCTTCCTTTACCAAACCCGCAAACTTCTGAACATCCTCTCCCATAATTTCTAGAGTCTGTATCAACACAGTTTGGCTCCTACTGGGATGAAGGTCAAGGAAGGCAATATACAACATGTTAATGGTAAAATTCTCAAATTCTTATGAGCCCTGGGTATCTGGAGAGGACATGAAAGTCATCCAGGGATAGGAAAGAAAATCAGCATTTGTGGAGTGCTTAGTACACACCAGGCAGGCGAATGAGAGTGTTGCATTATGTTCTCTGCGTTTTTATCTCCTCTAATCTTCACAATATCCCCGGGAAATGAGCACTGTTTTTCACATTTTAAAACGTGAATCAAAACAAGAGTCTTTCTCCAGGTGAAAGACACCAAACCATCAAGGCAAGAGCTAAATGTAGGAGCGTATGTCAAAGGTCTCTGTGAAAACAAGCTGGGCAGATTTCTAACTGCGGCCATTTCCCTGGCATCTGTGCCCCATCCCACAGACACTAGTCTGCTCTCTTCTTCCACTCCCACTCTTTTGTTTTCCTTTTTCTTTCTTTCTTCCTGGTCAAGTCCTAGTTTCACTCTTCCCTGTCCTTAGTGTCTGTCTATGTCTGGTTCTCCTTTTTATGTCTACCAAAATTCCCTCTGGAATATTCAAAACCCAAAGCAGTGTTTTCTCCCCCAAGGCCTGAAAGTCTACTATATATCTAAGCATAACGTTGACAATCACAATCCCAACCACATCCCTCTCCGCCAACTCACCTACTTCCTTTATCACAGCGACACAGAGAGCATCTCAGGGCTCAGCAGTCTACAGGAAACATTCGCGGCTCAGCTGCTGATATATTGCTCTGTTTCAATGTCTTATTGCAGCTCTATTGTTATGGTTTTATTTGGCTTCTAATAGGACTTTGGGGAAATGTGAGATCTGTACAGACATATTTATGCAGCTGCAATAAAAGAGCTGAGATGGCTATGAAGGGAGCAAAGGAGAACAAAATGCCAAAACAATGCTGGAAGTTACCGTGGATATTCCACTTCTATTATCTGCGATGGAATTCATACAGGAACAGTTTCTTCAGGCAGGTAGATTAAAACTGAAAAGCCAACATAGAATTTTAGCTAGGTATGAGGTAATGTATTGTGTTCTTGTACTTTTTTCTACTCGACACCAAAGATATATAAGCTCCAGGGGGAAAATGTTTTCTAAATTTTTTTTTTTTTTTGCTTTTTTGGAGACAGGGTTTCACTTTGTAGTTCAGGCTGGCCCTGAGCTCACTATAGAGCCCAGGCAAGCCGCCGCGAACTCAGCAATCCTCCTGTCTCTGCCTCCCGAGTGCTGGGGTTACAGGCGTGAGCCACCACACCCAGCATGTTTTCTAAATTTTAGTGCGCACCTTTACATGGACTTTAGAGTTTAATCAATTTTAAAAAACATAATTCATTTTTTGAAGAATAAAGTTTCAAATTTGAATTTAATCAAATGTACTATTTACACTTTGTTTCTTATTCTATGAACTACGTATTTCTCTTCAATATTTCTAAAAATAGTTAAGTACTTTAATAAATGCTCTGATTAAAATTAAGCTTATGATAAAGTAATAACATAGAGAATATCTATTTATTAATACAATAAGATGTATGTATCAGAAGTCCAAAACTGTCTTTATGTTTAATAATGGAATATAAGAAATATCTCATGAAAGTCAAAGACGAGATAGGAATGTATGTTGTCACCATAACTATTCAATGCTTATTCTGTATGTACCAATCCAGGCAATTAAAGAAGGGAAATATTCAGGAAGCACATAAATTAGAAAGGAAAACACTACAATCTTTGTATGTGGTAATTTCATATACCAAGGACAGTCAAGGAAAGTTTTTTTTTTAAGGAACAACAAAATTTAATAAGGTGGGTCAATAAAATTCAAATATCTAGAAAGTAATACTTTTATTTAAAGAACAACAAAGTAGAAAGTCTAAATGTTTTGCTACAAAAATATAATTTTAGGCCAGAGATTTAGCTCAGTGGTTCTGGTGCCTGCCTCACAAGCACAAGGTCCTGAGTTTGATCCCTGGTAACCACATACAGTGCTGGGTGTGGGGGCTCACACCTGTAATCCCAGCACTTGGGAGGCAAAGGCAGGAGGATTGCTGAGTTCCAGGTTTGTCTGGGCTACATAATGAGCTCAGGGCCAGCCTGAACTTCAAAGGTAGACCCTGTCTCAAAAAAAAAAAAAAAAGTTCATGGGAACCCGAGTTTTAGCTCATTGGTTCCAGCACCTGCCTAGCAAGTGCAAATCCCTGGTTTGATCTCTGATAACCACATACAACAATACTGAGCGTGGTGACTCATGTCCACCAGCAATCAGTACCACACACCACAGTGCCAGGCATGGTGGCTCATGCCTGTAACCCCAGCACTCAGGAGGCAGACACAGGAGGATTGCTGAGTTCGAGGCTTTCCTGGGCTGCATAGTGAGCTCAGGCCAGCCTGAACTACAAAGTGAGACCCTGTCTCAAAAAAACCCAAAAAACAAAATAACACCTTTTCATATGTTCAAAATCTGTATAGCTAAATGTCTTCAATATCATAACACCTTAAAAACTTAGAACAACTGGGAAGCCATACCATACCATGTTCTGTGTTTGACAGAACATTTTATTTCATAAAGATGATACACCTGTAAGTTTAAAATATTTACAACTCAAAAAATATTCCACTACATTAACTAATATTAAAAATATTTAGGTAATAATTTTAACTAGACAAGCTAACACTAGAGTTTATATGCAAAAATAATGCAGAAAAATAACCACAATGCCAACAAACTGGAATATTTAGAAGGATTCCTATTTATATACGTTAATTACTAAAACTGAATAAAGAGTTTTTAAATCCTAAATAATCCAATAACAGGCCATGGAACTGAAGCAGTAATTTAAAAATCAACTAAAAAATATCGAGGTCTAAATGAGTTCCCTGCTGATTTCTACTTTACGAAAAACTTCAGAGAAGTTCTAATACCAGTACCTCTCAAACTCTTTAAGGGCATCAAAAGGGATTTAATGTTACCCTAATTCCAAAACCAGATAAAGACCCAACCAAAAAAAGAACATTAGACCTGTCTTTTAAATGATTATAAATGCAAGAATCCTCAAAAGATAATGGCAAACAGAATGCAATAAATCATGAAAATGATCATACATCATGACCAAGTAGGCTTCATCGCAATGACATAATGATGGTTCAATGTATACAAATCAATAAACGTAATACATCACATAAACTGAAGGAGAAAAATCACATCACCATCTCAATAGACATGAAAAGCTTTTGGCAAAATCCAACATCCTATCATGTTAAGAAAAATTTAAGAAACTATGTGATAAAGGGACCTTTTCTCAATCTGATTAAATCCACTTGTGACAAGCCTACCGCCAACATCATATTAAATGAGGCAAAACTGAAAGCTTTCCCTATAAAATCAGGAACAAGGCAAGGTTGTCCTCTGTCACCACTCCTGTTCCACACAGTACTCAAAACATCAGCAAATATATATAAATGACTCAAACTTGATGTTTTTATGGCATAGTAATACTCCATTTTATTTTTTTAAAAAAACACATCCTCTTTATACCCTAATAAGTGAAATGAATAGGTCACAGATACGTAAATACCATATCTTTTCTCTGGTATGAGAACCTGTAGGTGTAAATGAGTTCTAAAATGTATGATAGATTCTGTGAAATAAGAAATATTCAAAGGGAAAGTGGTAAAGGAAAGTAATGAGGGGAAAGAATAAATATGATTTGAAAAGACAAAGAAAGCACATGTATATAGGGGGTGGGGGTTGTAGGGTGGTAGGGATATGGGTAAAAATGAGAATTAACTCATCATATACTGGTACAAATTCCCCAGTGTTGAGTGTTATTGTGAGCTGTATTTAAAACGTACTAATAAAGAATTCAATTTTTAAAAAACCATCAGCAAGAGCAATTAGGCAAGAAAAAGAAATAAAGGGATATGCATAGGAAAAATGAAGTTAAATTATCATTATTTGCACATGACATGATCCTCTACCTAGACAATCCAGAAATATTCTGCTAAAAGACTTCTAGGATTAATAGTCAAATGCAGAAATATAGTAGGATAAGCAGAACCAATATAGTCCACATGGCCATATTTCCAAAACTAGCATACAGATTTAACGTATCTCAATCCAAATACCAACAGCATAATACCTCACGGACCTGCACTAATCCACTGACGGATTCGTGTGTGTGAGGGCTGTTGGGGGGCAGGATCTGGTTGGAGTAACTAGGTCACTGGGAGGGTAACTTGGAAGGGTATGTGCTTCTCTCCTTCCCATTTCCCTCCTTCTCCCCCTGCCTTGGTCTTTTCTGCCTTGTTTCTACCTCTTTCATGACTTTCTGCCATGACCTCTCTGGCCTCTGTCAGCCAGAGATGGAACGAAACCTTTGAAACCAGGATCCAAAATAAACTTTTTCTCCTTTAAATTGTGCGTGGCAGGTATTTTGTCCCAGTAACGGAGAAACTGACTAATTCCATTGAGACTGCGTTGAATCTACAAACCGTGTTGGGCAGAAATGATACCAGGTCAATATTGAATTTTTCAATTTGTGAACATAGAAGAGTTTTCCATTTGTCCAGTTTCACTGATTTCTTTCGCTAGTCTTTTGTACTTTTCTTCATATGGAATATACATATATAATATATATTATTTATGTATATTTTATATATATATATATTAGATTTACATCTGAAGTGTTTGACTTGGTACCAATGTAAATAATACTGTATTGTAAATTTCAATCCATTTATTGTTTGTTGGTCTATAGAAAAATGATTGACTTTGTATATTACCTCTCTACTGTTAATCCCTTCAGATTTCCTATGGAGACAACACAGCATCTGAAAACAGTTTTACTGTGTGTCTTTACTTCCCTTGTTGCCTTAGACAGGACTTCTAGTGTGACGTGAAAAGTTTTAGGTTTTTATGTCATTGAATTGTTCACCCTTTTAAAAAATCATGTCACGCTATAGGAATATTTTGCTCCATAAGCAAGTTGAAAGTAAAATGTTTGCAACAAACAACACAGTCAGAGGGCCAGTTTCGTATTGAAAACAACCACAGTGGGGGGGGGGGGATGGGTTAAAAAAATGTCAATGAAAAGAAAATACCAATAATTGTGTTTAAGTGCTAGGATCAAACTCAGGGCCTCATACACACCAGATAAGAGTATCACTGAGTTATGTCCCCATTCCCAAATCCTTAAGTATATTTCTTAAATGTAAGACCTCACACATTTGGACTTACAATTACACTGGAAAACATCAAATGTTTGAAGCAAAAACTGGTAGAACTCAAAATAGAAATAGTCATCTATAATTTACATTACAAGTATTTTTCCTAGTAATATCTAGAAAAGTAGACAAAAAGAGGTAGACTTGACCAACGCTATCAGTCAATTTGCCCTTAATATTTATAGACCACATGTCCAAAGCCCTTCAAATAGACAGTTTAATGCAAGTAGAATACTCACTAAATAGACTATCCATTGTATTATAAAACAATATGCAATAAATTTCCAAGGAAATACACAGAGCACATTCTCTAACCACAACTAAATTAAGTTACAAATGAAAAACAAAAAGCCATTTTGAAAAGTCCCCAAATATTTGGAAATTAAACAACATGCTTATACATCAGTACTGAGACAAAGAGGAAATCAGGAAATATTTTTAACTGAATACAGAATGAAAACATGACATGAAAATTTGTGATACATACCTTAAAGGGAGAGAAAAAGGCTGGAAATTTAGCTTAGCAGCAACAGATCTGCCTCACAAGTGCAGAGTCCTGAGTTCAATCTGGTACTGCAAAAAAAATAAGAAAAAAAAAAGCCTGAAATATAATTCTGCCTTAAGACTCTGGAAAAAGAAAAGCAAATTAGGTCCAAGGTAGAAGGAAGAAAATAATAAAGACAAAATTAAAAATCACTAGAAAGAAAAAAAAATCAGTGAACAAATAGTAGCATTTATATGGAACAAATCAATAATGTTGATAAGCTTCCAGCTAAACTGGCCCAAAAAATAAGAAAATAATATTAGAAAATAAATGTTCTATAAACATTAAACAAATAATTAGGAAATATTGCAAACTACTTATGTCAATAATTCTACTCAGATAAGGCTGAAAAAATTCCTTAAATGATGCAAAGTGCCAAAGCTCAAGTAATAAAAAAAGAAAAATATATACATCAAAATGGAGAAGTTATGCCAGAAAATGTTATAGAGTTTACATCAACTAAAGCAAATTAAAAAAAATTATAAATTAGACAGGGTCTCGCTTTGTAGTTCAGGCTGGCCCTGAGCTCACTATGTAGCCCAGGCAAACCTCAAACTCAGCAATCCTCCTGCCTCTGCCTCCTGAGTGCTGGGATTACAGGCATGAGCCACCATGCCTGGCACTGTGGTATGTGGTACTGATTGCTGGTGGGCGTGAGTCACCACGCCCAGCATTGTATGTGGTTGCCAGGGGGTTGAACTCAGGACTTTGCGCTTGCAAGTCAGGTACCAGAACCACTGAGCTAAATCTCCAGCCCAAATTAATTTATAATTTAAAGTCTTCCTGCAGTGAAATCTGTGGGCCTACATCTGTTCACTGACTAATCCTATCACATAGTAAAGGAAGAAATAATATCAATCCTATACAAACTTTCCCAAAAATAGAATACAAGGCAGCACTTCCAAATGTATTTTGTAAGGACACTGTTTCTTTGATTCTAAAGCCAGACAAAGGCCTTGGAAGTAATAAATATCATGGCCCATATCCCTTGTGGTCATAGGTACAATCCTTAGCAAAATATTGGCAAATCAAGTCCAGTGGTGTAGAGAGCACTGTCATGACCAAAGAGAGCTGTCCTCCAGTTAGCAGGGGAGCAACTAGTTGTCAGTGGGAAATTCCAGAAGCCAATAACAAGCTCATAGCTACCATCTCACAACGGTGAAAGACAACACTTTTCCCTAAGATCAGAGCCCAGGAACGGATGTCGCTCAGGCCACTTGTAGTTAATACCATCACACAGGTTCTGTCTTGGGTGCATGTCAAGAAAAACAGAGAGATAAAAGGCACACAGATTAGATAGGAAGAAGTAAAACTGCCTACTTATAGAAAAAGTTATATATGTAGACAATCCTAATACTGTATATTTAGGGCTTATAAGTGATTTTAGCAAGGTCACAGTTATAAGGGAAATATATAAATAGAAACTGCATTTCTACCTACTAGGCAGAGGACATTTAGCAAAAACTACCATCTACAATAGCATCAGGACTATGACGTACTTAGGGTTAAATTTAACAAAGGTGTACCAGTCCCAAAACTACAGAACACTACTGAGAGGCTTTAAAGACTAAACCAATGGAGAGATATCGTATTCATAGCCTGAAACCTCAAAGTTATCTGATGGTAATTAGAAAAAGAAGTTACTAGTTGGACTGAGGGCATAGCTCAGTAGTGGAGCGGATGCCCAGCACTTGTGAAGCCTGGGTTCAATCCACAGCACCGGAAGGGATGGAGGGAGGGAGCGAAGAAGGGAAAGGCATGAGCAAGCTAATATTTGTGCAAATCTGTGTGGACACATGTTTTTATCCATTGCTGAGTCCTTTGTCAGGCATCGATTTCACATATATGTATCCCAATCTGTGTTTTATCTTATTGTTTTTCTGAAATGATCCCTTAAAGAAGGGAATTGTGAAGTTTCTATGAGGGTAAAGAATAGACTTTTGTAAATTACACTCAAATACTACGTACATTTTTTTTCAGTCTTAGGACTCAAACTCAATGCCTCATGCATGCTAGGCAAGTATTCTAACACTGAGCTATAGCCCCAAGCTTTGGAATACTATTTTTCACCTATCAGATTTATAATGAAAAAAGTTTAATAAGACTATGTGGTTAGAGGTGCAGGAAAACAGTCCTCTTCAGACATTGTTGGTGGAAGTACAGATTTATAACAATCTCTGTGGAAAGTATTTGGCAAAAGCTATTGAATTTACAAACATATATATGTTTTGGCCTAGTGATTTCATTTCCAGGTATTTAACTTGCAAATATTATTACACATATGTTACATGACCTATGTACAGTATTATTCATTTTTTTGTGGTTTCCTTTGTAAGGATAAAATATTGGAAGCAATCTTAAAGCCTGTCAGTAGGAGACTGAGGGGAAAAAGTTAGGGGACACTCACATGGTAGAACACACTGTATCATTTAAAAATATTTAGCAAGACATCCAAGATACACTGCTAAAACAGAAAAAACAGTACTGTGATAGTCTGTATGCTGTGTGTGTATTCTTTCAAGATCTGGGTTTTAAAAAATATGACAAAATTTTGAGGTTTTACAAGAAAATGCTATAGGGATTGTACCAGCTACGCTAAACTGGGTAGGAAGGGTGTTTTTACTTTTTATTTTATATCTTTCTATTTGGGGGACTAGTTCTGTCAGGTGATGGGGCAAAAACCAAATAGCAAAAACAGATGAGGGACTAGAAGCTCATTCCCCCTGCTAACAGGGATGTTGAGTCGGAGGAAACTTCACCATGCACAGAAAGACATCAGTACATATGTTTCCATAAGCATGTGAACTTGGGTTTTCGCTTTAAATAAAACACTAAACTCAAAAGTAGCAGTGAGAACAGCAACTAAGAATATGGCAGAGGCAGTGTGCCTGGTCTTGTTTTCCTGGCCAACAGATGGGTAACTCACTTCCCCAGCTGAGTTCTCTTAGCTCTGTCTTCCTAGCTGTCAACTCTTTGATACTCAAGCTGATCGCCACTGTTTGGCTACTGAATAACCCCCTCCAAAGGTCTATGTAAAAGGGCCTTGCTCCCCAGGGTGTTATTAGTGGGAGGTGGCACCTAATGGGAAGTCTCTGGGTAACTGAGTCATTCAAAAGAGACTGCAGGATCCCGGTCCTGGCCCCTTCCTCTCCTTTGCTTACTGGCCATGAAGTGGGTAATTTGCTCTGACCCGGGCTCCTGACATTACCATCCAGCTCCCCTACCCCAACCATGGACTAGAAAGAATCTCTAAAACTGGGAGTCAAAATTAACCTTTCCTCTTTATAAGTTATTTATATCAGGTGTTTTGTTATAGGAATAGAAAGCTAACATATTATCGCTCTTGAAGAACTTAAACTATCAATCATTTATTCTCATTTAAGAAAGTTTAGCAAACGTCAGGATCTACTAGTTTTGGGGCCAAATCCGGTGAGGTCCTATTTTTACCCAGTGGAAGACTGAAGTCGGTGCCAGACACCCCTGAATAGTAAGACAGTCTCTGGCTTCTCAATGCTTCAGAAAGAGCTTCCCTCCTACATTTAAAACAGAACAAAGAGGCTGAGTATGAAACAAAACTGAAAATAATAAAAAGTAGAAAACGTCTACATATCTGTTTTCATTTTCGTTATCAGCTTGAAATCACCACTTCCAAATTCAGCAGAGCCTCGAGTTATGACCAGTCTGACATATGAACACCTTGGGTTGTAAAGAGAGTTTTAACTTACAAAGAATTGACTTATTACTCAAATGTAAGGCACTCGTGCTTCCAGATGGTCTTAGATACATTAGTATAACCCTTATAAAGAGTACAACCTTTCCTGTGTGGGGTTAAATGAGAAATCCTGGGCCAGTTTCTCTCTATGGACACTGACATCGGCCGGAAGAAATTGTGGCCTAAAACTATATAGAAGAGAGACTTTGAAGGTGACCGACCAACCTGAGTTACAAGCAGCCCACAGGAATAAATTGAATTAAGTCAAGGGTCTGCTGTACTTAGATTCTTTGGTTTATGTTTTAATCTTTTAGTATCCCTCATTGAGACTCTGACCAAGTGTTATCACTTTGCCCGGGTTTCCCTGGGATGCTCTCTACTTCAGCATGAAAATCCTGCATCCTGGGAAACCTTACGCCCCGGAGAGTTAGAACAGGGGTCATCCTATTTGCCTCTGAATTTCTTTATACTGTAAATCCAGATCTGACTCCAAGTCCCCAAAGACATTTCTATTGCTTTCATTTTGCTTCTTATTTCATACCCACAACACTCCAATCCAAAGGAAAAAAAAGTTAATTATAAAGAGGGAAATATCATGAGGGAGACGCTGCGTTTTCCTCTTCCTCATTTTAGAAGCTCCATCCCCTCCTATTCTCAAGTTCTTGTTACTAAACATGATCTTTTTTAAGACCAAACTTCAAAGTCAAACATATATGGAAAATTCACACATCATCAAAAGCAGAATACGAATCACTGTTTTTCTGTCAGTTTAAAAATATTGACAGAAGGTATTAAGAAAACTACAGTATTTACAAGGTCAGAAAGTACAGTAAGTTCCCAACTCATAAACAGTCAAATTGCAAACATTGACATACAGGAACAGATCTCCAATTAGAAACACTCATGGGTAGGAATGAATCACAGAAGTAGCTCGCATGTCTGCTGGACATTGTCACAGCTGTGCTGCTTTGCAATCCCTGCTTGGGTGACAGCATACAGGAGTCCAGGACCCAGTCGGAGCCCAGGACATCCAGGAGTGAGAGGAAAAGCAAGGGTGATGTGCAGGGAACCGCTAGGAAGCACAGAGCCAGGTACATCGTATGTTGGTGTTAAAGCTGTGTAAGATTCTGTCAAAGGAACCAGACATATGGATGTTCTCCTGGATCCAATTTGCATTCGGTTCTAAAAATATGGTTGTGTGACAGGTTAATATTATATCAGATTCTAAAACACCCTAGATTTCCCCTTATCCACTCTGTGCGAGGCTATTATGGGTTCCTTTTGCTGGAAACCACTGTTGGTTATATTCATGGTGATCCTGCTGGCCTTACTGTTTGGCCCATATATTCTGGGTTGTTTTTTTTTTTTTTTTTTTTTTTTGAGACAGGGTCTTGCTTTGTAGTTCAGGCTGTCTCTGAGCTCACTATATAGTCCAGGGAAGCCTCAAACTCAGCAATCCTCCTGTCTCTGCCTCCCGAGTGCTAGGATTACAGGTGTGAGCCACCACCATGCCTGGCACTGTGGTATGTGGTATGTGGTATTGATTGCTGGTGGGAATGAGTCTCCACGCCCAGCATTGTATGTGGTTACCAGGGATCAAACTCAGGACCTTGCACTTGCGAGGCAGGCGCCAGAACCACTGAGCTAATCCTCTGGCCCACGACCCATATATTCTTAACCATCTCTTTGCCTTTGTCTCCTCCAGCCTACAAAGTTAACAACACACAGAGCCTATCAAGAGTCTTTAGATAGATCCTCTGTAGAGTGACCCTGACTGCTGATTACAGCTATGACCCCCTCCAGCCTGAAATAGGCAGATCTGTCTTTGCCCATTGCCCCCTTACAGTAGTTCAGGTACCTCTTCAGAGGAGGGCATATTATAGGTTAGAAAGCTTGTCAGACATGTGGTAGATAGATAGGTTAGGGCCAGCCCTCGAAAAGCCCACATGGAGGACAGTCAAAGGGACCTTCACTGAAAGTCAGTATTACCAAAGGAGAAAACGGCCCCACCCACTAAGAGGATTGATATCCCTGGGGTGGAAGGCAAGACCCTGACCCACCTAGAAAAGACTCCCGACAAAGGACCCTACATGCTTGCTGTGTGACTTGACTTGATTCCTCATTAGATCCTCACCCAGTCAATATTACCCAAGCAGCTATACTTGTTGTAATCTTATTGGTTGATCATGGTTTTGTCCATTTTGTGATTTCTCATTGTATCAATATTACCTAAGTGACTATATTTGGAATGTTACTGCTTGACTAATTTTGTCCCACCCCACCCCCCCCACTTCGTGCCTTTGCTCCATAAAAGCCCTCTGAGAACTGAGGTGGGTGGGTTACCCACCTTTCCAGGTCCCCACTTTTACCTCTCTTTGGCAGAAACAAAATTTAGTTCTCAAAAAAAATTTCCTACTCTTTAAAAAAAAAATGGTTGTGTTTACCTTTCTTTCACACCAGATGGCAGGCTTGAGCGCTACTTCTTTTTCATCGGCCTTACCAAATTTCTGAATTGAGTTAGACTTTTTTCAGTCCAAAGTCATAAATCAGAAATGTCCTTAGAGTGACCTATGGATGTAAATTACCAGAATTTATCATCTGCTGTTACATATGTGGGATCTTTCCTGATGTCCTGCTTCAGAAAGTCATTTATTAAGTGTGTTCAAAAGGCAGTTTTTTCCCTTGGGACCCACAATGTGGTCACTGCAGTGGAAAACCTGTTTCCCATGCTTAATGGCACAGCACTCTCCAGGCATGGGACAGAGGTGTGAGCTCTTGGAGAAGCAAAAGAAAAGAGCTAGGTAATGCATTCCATGTCTCTACCTTTCCAATCACCTCTCCAATGCAAATACAGATTTAGAGACACAAAACGACAGCATTTCAGGAGTTCTTACCTCTCTTAATTTTCTAAGTCATCAGCCCTGAGTGACAGCAATCATATCTGACCTTGAAACCCAGGGCTGTGCTTTTCCACCTGTCCTACTGCATCACAGAGCTGCAGTGAGCCCCAGTCCGGTCACCACTGTGGGGAAGACAAAGCATACCAGCATCTTACTTCCTGTCCCCCAGGGGATCTTGCACAATGCCCTCCGGCCTTCTTCTAGGGGAAGGAAAACTTTAAACTTTCTATGCAGTGATGCTCAATTGCACTGCCTAAAGGAATCTGCCTTTCATAAAGTTGATTCTATTGGTACATTATGATCACATTCAACATTGAGAATTTGTACCATGACATATCTTGATTCTCATTTTCCCCCATTCCTCTGCCCTCACTACAACTCTCCACCCCCTATATATATGTTTTGTTTCCTTTTTATCATCAATTTTTTTTGTTCTTTACTTACCCCTAATCACCCTTTTCTTTTTGAACACTTTCTTCCTATTTCACATTACCTATCACACATTTAAAATTCATTTACAACTTCAGTTTCTTATACCAAAGATATGATACAGTATTTACACATCTGTGTCTTATTTATTTCACTTATGAGTAACTCATTTACAACTTCAGTTTCTTATACCAAAGATATGATACAGTATTTACACATATGTGTCATATTTATTTCACTTATGAGTATGTCCTCAAGGTACATTCATTTGAAGATAACAAATTTATCATTTTTTATGGAAGTGTAATACTACATTTTATTTAATTATTTTTTTAAAAAGGCACATCTTTATTCATTCTCCTGTTAATGGGCATTTGGGCTGTTTCTAAGATTAAGCTATCACAAACTGAGCTGCTATAAACATGGATGGACATAAGTCGCAGTGATATAAATATTTTAATTCTTTTGCATATGTACCTAGCAGGGAAATAGCAGGATCAAATGACACTTCTATCCTAGATTTTTGAGAAATCTCCACACTGATCTCCAGTAGCGATTGCACCAGTCTACAATCCCACCAACAGTGGAGAAGGGCTCCTTTCTCCCCACAGCCCTGCCAGCATTTGTTGTTGGTTGATTTTTTGATAGCAGCCATTATTTCTGAAATGAGATGACATCTCAGCGTTGTTTTCATCTGCATCACTCTAACGACCAGAGAGATTGAACATTTCTTCATATTTTTCTTAGCTGTCTTTACTTCTTCATCTGGAAAATGTCTGTTCACATCAGGTGCCCATTTTTAAATTGGGTCTTTAAATTTGGGGGTACTGATTTTTTGAAGCTCTTTATATACATTAGATAGTAGTCCTTTGTCTGAGAAACAGCTGGTAAAAATTATTTCCCATGTTATAGATTGTCTTTTCACTCTTTTGGTATCTTCTCTTTTGCGATTTGCTTTTAATTCACAATATTTCTCAGGTACAAGCTCCATCTTTTAAGCCTCCACCCCCACCCCTTCTGCTCCCTATGGTGGCATCTTGAAGCGGGAGGAAAAGAAACTTGGCCCTTCTGGGAGACCTTGCAGTGCTCCCCAGTCCTTGCAAGCCCCACAGATACATATGTATATTATGCACCCGGTGTGACTCACCTCTTAGACCTCCATAGCTGCCATCCATTCTCTTTGCACACCTTGGTGGCCCTGTGGGCCTCCCCACTGGTTTAGCAACACCAGCCTTGGCTTTTTTCTCAGCCTAACACCCCCCCCCCCAACCAAACTTTGTTTCATGTTCAAAAGGCCCACCTGAGCCTTTGGTTCCAAGATCACCTTTCCTCCACTTCAGTTACCTGCCTGTGAGACCAACGGCTTTCCTCTGCCTCGGAGGGACAAGAGCCCATGAGATAAAAGTCCTTCTTACTGCACATCGTAGAGAAGGAAGTCTCCAAACTGAATGAGACGCAGGCTCTTTCTCTGCCTCATCAAGTTACACGTTAAAGCTGATGCATGTGGGCTATAAGCTGCACTTGCACTGCCAAAGAGAAAGAAGCCAAGAGTCTTTCTACC
This sequence comes from Thryonomys swinderianus, assembly GCA_004025085.1. Lineage (NCBI taxonomy): Eukaryota > Metazoa > Chordata > Mammalia > Rodentia > Thryonomyidae > Thryonomys > Thryonomys swinderianus. Next base: position 37,492 of record PVIC010003506.1, on the reverse strand, counting down.
CAGCTGCCTTTGTCATCTTTAGCACTCACACATATGAAGAGATACTAGAATACGTGTTTCCATTTTGACCGGATAGTTGTGCTAAATTATCAAACCAAAACATAAACAAAGTCAAATTACTTGCCTCATCCCCTCCAATAAGAAAGGACAACATGGAGGCATAGAGGACGTCAAATCAGCTACATCAGCAACAAACACAAAATTACCTGTAAAAGAAAGTTATTGATAGAAAAATCATGACCTCCTCATGACAGAACCCATTTTGGTAGGAAGGATGAGAGAAGGTACACTGTTAATGGCAGTTCACAGAAAGTTGCTTCAGCTATGTTTTATGGTCAAAACACTCCGAAGTTGAAATATAATTAACATTTCTGTTTTCTCTCCAGTTGACCATTGCTAGCCCTGGTCCATTAAGTAGACCTGTGTGTGAATCTGCTGAGCAACATGATATTAACCTCTCTGACATTGTTTTTACATACCCAGGGCCTCCTGTTTCTTCAGTTAATATATAGATCTGGTGTTAATATTTCCAGCCTTCTGAAAGACATGATAATAGGTGCCATCTAACCTTGAGTACAATTATACTGTGCTACAAGATCTAGAAAATCAATGTCCAATGAAACATTTACAGTTGAAGTTTAAAAGCAATACATCAGGAGGAAATAACTCCAGTCTCCATCTAGATAATTCCAAAGTGATACCATTTTTAAATGACATAAGCATTTGTGAGGCTGCATTTTCAGGGCTTGGGTTTCATAAAACCCATTGTGGTTTAATTGTTAGGACATTTTTAAGTATCACTTCACCACCCTGAATGCTTCACAGGGCTTCTTGGAGTCACAAAGTGGAAAACAGAACAGGGAACAGCAGTGGTAACTCATAATTCATTATCTCTGAGACTGTCCAACAAGCCTGGCCAGAACAGCATGGAAGGCAAAACACAGGGCACCATTTCCTACATTTGGCGATTCTTCAGAGGAGGGCTCTGGTTCAGTCTGAACACTTTTCGCAGCCTGCCTCGGTTTCTCTTACAGCGCCCCTGTGAGGACCCAGAGGGACAGATTTGTGTATCTCTGGTTTCCAGTGATGTTGGAAGAGGGCTCTGCTGTTTCAAAATCCACTGTCTGAAGCCTCAATTATAATTACAACAGAAAGAAAGTTAAACAAGCTCCAATTATTCTCATAGCTATACCTATCCTCCAACCCAGTCTAAACCAACAGCTTATATTTTGAACCCTTAAAAGATCCTAGGAGTATACAAGCAACTAGAATAGACTATATGTAAAATATTCTAATAAAATTAATTTTTTAAAAATAAAAGCAAGAACTAGAATATCAGAGGCAAACACACACACACACACACACACACACACACACAGAACAATTATTCTCAGGCCTGAGCACACATTTGAATAATGGGGAACTTTAAAAACATAGATAAATAAAATCAGGCAATCCAACTGAAAAGTTTCTAATTTGAATTGGTGCTTTTAGTTTCCCTGATAATTCTAATGTATTTAACATTAACAACATTACAGATATACACAGAGATCACATGTAACCAGAAAGCAAAGATGCAAAAATATCTCCTATAGGAGCTGCTGAAGTAGCAGTTGTTACTTGTAAAAATTAATAAGCGTCATTTGACCCCCTCTGCCCTCATTACATTACCATTGGCTTTGATAGCAGTATTTCTACAAGTGTCACCAAGGAGAGGTATTTAAAGTGCAGGTTCCAGGTTTTCCTCTCTAGCTCTGTGCAGCAAGTAGGTCGATAGGTCACCTAGGAATCTCAGGAATCCCTGTGGACAAAAAGGGCCCCAGGTGATGCTTAGGACTGGCAAGTCTGGGAAACACTGCTCTAAAGTGTTAAAGCAGACTCTTAGCTCCCTTCTGAGAATTCCAGCCAGCTCCCACCCACCACACATATCGTTTCTAGAACAATATTCCCATTTTCTTTATTCATTATGCCATTCTCTGTTGGCTGGCAAATGCTTCCGTTTTAATTAACTAGTGTCCTCTTGTTGAATTCTCTTTCCACCAAAAGTGTGGGAACGGGGAGTAAGACCCATTCGTTACAGTCAGGAGGCCACAGAACATGGGGGTAAGGACAATCCATTAACAACATGAATAGTAAAGGGATGAAGCTATATCTTGTAGCAAAAAAGAAATGCAGCTAAAAAGTCTGTCTGAAGCATGCTGGGCTCCAGTACCTATTTGTGCGGCTGTTGAGAAGAGGTGATAGCAGCAAAAACAATGTTTGTTTGCCCTGCTAAGAGCTTGATGCACATTAACTCAGTTAGTTACCCCATGTCGTCGATGAGGCCTGTACTATGTTTGTCCTGAATGACGTAAGGGAGACACGGCCATTCAGCCTGAGTCACTTGGCAGTTAATACAAAACTGTTCAGTAACACAGAGCAAAGAAGGCACCCAGGCCAGGCAGGCTTGAAGCCACACACAAACCTGCACCCCACTCACAAAGAACAGTGGCTTCAGGACAGGTCCCCAGCTCCCTCCTCATGTCACACCCACTTCCAGGTGAGAAACAAGTGACCTGTAGAAACTCCTGAGCTTAGACAAGAGTCTAGCAGCTCCAGGGTGCCCCCTGCCATGCTCACAGCCCACTTGAACCTGTTTGTTGGGAGATTTTGTTGAACTGAATTTGTTTGTTAAGATCAAGATTGCTAAATAAAAACATGTTGATGGGATGCAGTTTGCATTAAAATGACTTTACTGTCCGGTGGGAAATGTCTGTTAAATCATCTTCATTAGCAAACAACAGCACGGCAAGATTGCAGGTCCCTAACCAAGGCTATGGTCTGTTTCATATTAGTTTTTCATCACTTTTTTGAAAAATGAGGCCATTCTGTTGGAGCGATTTCTGGTTGAAAACGGTTTGAGATAACAGCAGCAACAACAACAGAATAACCAAAAGACCAAACTGGAGTCTCTAGTCTTATGGAGAATGTGAAAAGAACTACACACATAAGGCAGTGAGCTATATCCACGAATTTTACACAACCATGGAAAACATATGGGCTTGGAGCCAAATAGGCCAAGCTTTTCATTGTGAGCTATACGATCCCAATTACTTACTTCTCTAAGCAATAAACTCTCACTTTAAAACAAGGTAACATTTCCTAAAAAAGAGGTTAGCAAGCTATAACCACTAGCCCAATCCAGCCTCCTAGTTTGATGTTTAACATCTTCAGATTTAAAAAAAAAAAAAAAACAACTTCAGATTTTTTAAAGGTTTTAAAAAGAAAAAATAGGAAAAAGAATATTCAGCAGCTATCACATGCAGCCTACAAAACCTAAAATCTTTACTATCTGGCTCTTTATAGAAAAATATTTGCTGAGTCTCGACCTAAATCCAAGAATGACTCAATTTATCATAAAAAATCAAAGCCAAGGTGAAATACAGAATCTATATTTTAAAGTAGGGTCTTAGAACCAAAACTAGGGATGTATATCTGTAGTCCCACCTACTCGGGAGGCTGAGGCAAGAGGATCACTGGAGCCCAGAAATTTGGAGCCATCCTGTGGAACATATCAAGATCCCATCTCTTAAGATAAACAAGTGAATTAAGCCATCTTATTAGATACCAAGCAAGCTCTCAGCACTTGAAACTCAAGTTTGTGCTTTAGCAAAATGTGAAACGCTCAGCATTCCTCCAAAGGAGAGCCACTTAAAAGCAAAGACTCCTGTGAAAGACAAAGATCTAGTCCATCTTGAAGCTACCTGAGATATTGCTAGGCACCGTGCAGTGTGAAGGTTTACAAATTGGGAAAGGTAGAAGATTTGGAATCCACAGACTTCTAGAATGTCACACAGAACAAGAACAACAACAGAACAAGTAAACCCTGGTTTTTTCTGGAGAGAAGGGGTGAAGAGTGTGGTGGAGACCAGTCTTCGCTCGACCTTTCCTGAGCAGGCAGAAACCCCCAAGAGGTCTCACCAAGGCTATGCTCCGTAAGGAGGTAACTACGTCATGGAAGTCTCCAATGCCCTTCATCAGTCTCCCAGAATTTGCAGAGAGCATTGCTTGATCTCCCCACCCAACCCAGTCCACGCACTTGCTGGTTAAGAAATTCATAAGAGTCACAGGAGAAGGTGACTTCTATCCACAATCTAGGGGAAAAACCAAAAACAACGCCACTCTAAAACAGAAAGGCAAATGAGAGGGACAGACTTATTCCTTTCTGCATTTCCTGTGGCTGCCTCCTGGGCCTGGCTTTCAGAAGAAAGATCTTGTCCCATGAGAAGAACTGCTGCTGCATAACAGGCCCACTCTGTGGAAAATCTGCCTCTCCCTTCTCATTTCTTGAATTTTTTGTTAATTTCTGGAGCCAAAATAACTCCCAGGTATCCCCGTGTCCAGCGCTAACATGTAATATTCTCCTTCCTCTGTTTTCCTAGGACTTTAGAAAAGAAAGCGGAGAAGACCGTTGTCAAGGTCCCAAGGATAGAGATGAACTCAGGCAGTGGTCCCAAAGAGAGGAAGAAACTCATGTGATATTTGCAGAACAAGCAGAAACGATGACAAACGAATACGTTTGAAAAACTAGAACCACTCTTTTTCGTGTGTCTGTTTAAAAATGTATGTTTTGCAAGTACATGTAAGTGATACCCCAAAGGCAGATTCAGGAGATTGGAGATAGGGATGCCTGGAAGTACAGACTGCAGCTAAGAAGAAAACGATTCCATGGGGGCAGCAGAGCAGACTAATGTATATTGCATGTCAAAGTGTCTGCCAATTGCATATGTTCTTATAAAGAATTCATGTTTCACTCACATTCAATATAGTTGACTTGCACTAGCTGAAATGGACCTAGATAGCTATTTTTTATCTGAATAGCTTTAAGTAGTATTTTCCACCTTGCAGCTCAGGTTATTCAGTCTAACATGTGGTATTCATTAATACAAATCCTGAGTATAATTGTCTAGATTTTAGGCATAAGATTTTGCATTAAAAAATAAAAGATTTGTTCTCATTCTCTTGAGTTCTGCCACCAACATAGTGGAAACAATACCAGTTTTCTTTTCCTTTGGCCTACCACATGCATTTCATTGACTTTTCAAAGGACAATTATGTTCAGGAAAATTAGAGCTCTTTTTGCAAACAAATTTTAAGCAATTTTAAGGTATCTTTCTGGAAAATAATTTAGGAAAAAACTCAGTCCTTCTTGAAAGTATTACAGATAATGATTTCTATATGCAAAGAATTTCGTTTCCCTTCTATTTTCTCCTTCATTCCCAATTCTTTTTTTTTTTTTTTTTGAGACAGGGTCTTGCTTTGTAGTTCAGGCTGGCTCTGAGCTCACTATGTAGCCCAGGCAAGCCTGGAACTCAGCAATCCTTCTGCCTCTGCCTCCTGAGTGCTGGGATTACAAGTGTGAGCCACCATGCCTGGCAAACAATACCACCACACACCACAGTATCGGGAAATTATCCCATCCTCTTATTTGAGAATTATAATTTTATAGGTGAAAAACTAATAACAGTTTATAAAATAACTTACAAAACTTCACTAGTTAGAAAATAACATCTGATTCTTCTTCATATAACTTAAAGTACATTTTATACCCTATATTTTATTTTATTTTTTATTATGAAATTATAATATCAAAAGTCAGAGAAACTTTGAGGCACAGTATTCTTGAGAATGAGATACAGGAGACAAGTTTTAAGGAGTTTTTATACTTTTATTTTTTACTAGGTTTTCACCTCTGAAATGGAAAGATTTGGGTTTTCACATTTTCAATAATCATCACATATTGAATTTGTTCCTTGAAATGTTATATCATCAGCTCCATAATAATCTAACAATTATGAAACAAGAATACATATACTGCAGTTTCAAATCATGGCACATTTGTGGCACTAGGTGTATATATAGATGGGCTGAGGATGTAGTTCAGTGGTGAAATATATGCCTACCATATATGAGGCCCTGGGTTCAATCCCAGCACTGCAAGAAATTAATAATTATAACCATAAAGAACACACTGCTTATTTTTATTTCATTTTTTAAATGTATGAGTTTAAATCTGTCTAATAATATATACGCATACTTTTTAAAATTACAATATCAAAAGTCAGAAAAATTTGAATAATATATGCAAAAGAATGAAGCTGAACCCTTACTTTATACCATATGCAAAAGTTAACTCAGAATTTATGTAAATCCTAATGTAGGACTTAAAGCTATAAAACTCTTAGAAGAAAACATAGGGGAAATCTTCATAATATTAGATTTGGCAATGATTTCTTAAATATGACATCAAAAGCACAGAAAATAAGAGGAAAAATATCTAAGGTGAATAACACTAAAAAACATCTGTGTACATAACAGAGGGAAAAAGCAAGTTATACAATGAGAGAGAATATTTACAAATCACATGTGAAATAAGTGATTAATATCCAGAGCATAGTTTTTTTTTTGAGACAGGGTCTCGCTTTGTAGTTCAGGCTGGCTCTGAGCTCACTATGTAGGCTAGGCAAGCTTCGAACTCAGCAATCCTCCTGTCTCTGCCTCCTGAGTGCTGGGATGACAGGCGTGAGCCACCATGCCAGGCTCCAGAGCATATTTTTAAAATTCATACCACTCTAGTTAGGTATAACAGTAAACACCTCTAATCCCAGCACCCTAGGAAGAAGCTGAGAAAAGAGGATTACAAGTTTGAATCCAGCCTGGGCAGTGTAGCAACTCAGTGAGACCCCGTCTCATTTGAAAAAGAGCTGGGGATGTAGCTCAGTGCAAAAGTTTCACTAAGTTCAATCCTCAACATACATACATATATAAAATACCTACTGTAACAACACATAGACACAGGAGATCACAAATGTGAGCAAAAAGGTGGAGAAATTGGAACCCTTGCGTATTGTTCATAGGAGTGTAAAATAGTGCAGCACTCTGAAAAATAGCATAGTGGTTTCTCAAAAATTGAACATAGTGGGGCTGGAGATTTAGCTCAGTGGTTCTCACACCTGCCTGCCTAGCAAGTGTGAGGTCCTGAGTTCGATCCAGTAACCACATACAACAATATCGGGCGCAGTGACTCACGCCCACCCGCAATCAGCACCACACACCACAGTGCTGGGCGTGGTGGCTCACGCCTGTCATTTCAACACTCAGGAGGCAGAGGCAGGAGGATTGCTGAGTTCCAGGCTTGCCTGGGCCACTTCGTGAGCTCAAGTTCAGCCTGAACTACAAAGGGAGACACTGTCTCCAAAACTAAACAAACATAGGATTATTATACTATTCTACAATTCTGCTTCTGAGCCTATATCCAAAAGAACGGAATGCCTTGAGTAAAAAATAGATATTTGTATTTGTATCTTTTTGTAAGATAACATTCATAGTGTTATCTTAATTGCCAAGAAAAGAAAGCGGCCCAACTGTCCATGGACAGATCCATAAGCAAAATGTGCAGTAGATATCAGCAAAGAAGTATTACTTGCTTTTTTAAGAGAGAGAAAAAAAAGAATTAAGACATATTGCATGCTTATAACAACTCCCCATGATAACTGTAATCTTTAAACACATACTAATAAAAAACTAAAGAAACTAATTGACCTATATGATTTTTAATGAAATGCTCACATATGCTACATATGGCTGAATCTTGAGAACAGTGAAAAAAAGAAAATAAGCCAGCCCAAGAAGATCAGTACTACGGGATTTCACTTGTACAAGGTATCGATAGTACTCCCATTCATAAAGAAAGAAATAAGAATGCTGACTGTCAGGCCCTGGGGGAGGCGGTGGGGAGCTGGTACCTGGATCTAGACCAGAGCCTGGGTTTGCAAGAGGCAAATATCCAAAAGCTTGATCATACAAATGAATACACTTCACTCAATGGAACGGCACATGGTGACATAGCTAGATATATTAGTCCACTAATCCTGCTATAAGAGAATACTGGGCACCGATTTCTCAATACAAAAATTCATTCATTGCAATTCTGGAGGCTGGAAAATCCAAAATCAAAACAGCAGCAGTTTCAATGTCTGAGGAGGACCCTGTTAGCTTAGATGGCACATTGAGCACTGCTTCCTCTAGAGTCAGATGCTGATCCGCTAGAGGCAACTACTGGTCCTCACCGGGCAATCAAGCAGAAGAGAGCACACCTGCTCCCTCCCATCATGTGATTAGGGGCCTGATGAAATCCCCAGACACCCTGGCTTCTTGAATCACCTCCAAGACCCCAACTGCTCCTACTGTCTCACTGGTGATGAATCTCAATGTGAATTTTAAAAAGTAAACAAACATTCAGAGCATAGCACACAGTAAACTCTATGTGCATTTTTACCACAATTAAAATCTTGTTTCCAAAAGTCAAATAGTAACATCTAACGTATACAATTTTCTTGTAGAGTCATAAAATGTTATCAGATTAGACTGAGGTGAGAATTTGCACAACTCTGTTACTATATACTCAAAGCCACAAGCTGTATGCTTACTGGATGAATTATATCATATATGAAATATTTTCCAATAAAGTTATTTTTAAAAAATCAAGCTATTACAAACCAACCTAGGGCTCTTTGGCTCAACTGGGATGGAAATGGTAAATCAACAAAGTGCAGTTCTGTTAGCAGTCCCAGTGTCACCAGATGACACCAGATAATGCTGCATGCCACTGGGTGACATAGCCAACTCTAATCAATACCACTGCCAGCCACTGCCTCCCTTCGTTAGCTTGTGCTGGGCACTGTAGGTCAGCTCTGCTGGGTACTGGTCTCTGCAGCTGATCTTCACTGGCTGCTGGCCTTTGGACCTCCTCAGTGCTAACAGCCCTTAGTATTTATTACTTTTCATTTGAACAGACCCCTCTGTCTACACTCCTCAGGATAAGAATCCCAAGCAGACTTGTGGAACTTTTGGAGCCCACACTACTTAAGAAATAAGTCACAAGTGGGTTTAATGGACCAAAACAGTGTTTTGATTTTGACAGGGCCTGTGCTGCAGTGTGCCACAGTCAGTAAGTACGCCGGAGTGTCTGGGAAGGGACTGGGAAGTGGCTGGAACGTGTTGCTTATGCATCAGCTACAGGCCTGTGATTGGTCCGTACAGCCCCATGACTGGTGCAAGACTTCAGGATGGCCTAGTTGTCACACCGCCAGTCCAGTGAGGGGGCAGGGCTGACACCTGAGAATCTTCTGGAAGGTTGACTATAAGGGTTGGGAATGTTTACAATGGGCCCCAATCCCTACATTCCTGATCACAGTCACACTGAGTGTCCCCTCTCTTCTTCAAAAAGGCAATAGTGACACCTGAAGTGGGGAGAGAAGGAGAGAGACACCAATCTGACAATCAGTAACATGGTCTCTTATTGTCATTATCAAGTATTATGTACTATGCATAACTGCACGTGCTATACTTTTATGACTGGCAATGCAGTAAGTAGCTTTGCTTACATGAGCATCACCACAAACATGATTAATGCTTTGCCCTGAAACTTTACAACTTTATAACTAGGCAAAAAGAATTTTTCAGCTCCATTTCAACCGAATGAGACCACTGATGTAGATGTAGACCATTAAAAAATGTGGCTGTAACATAACAGAAAATTACCACCATACTTCTCTTGTTCCTTTATTCACACCCTTCACAGCACAACTTTATTAACTCCTTCCATGAAGATGTAGAACCATTTCTCCAACTCTTGACTCTGATCTGGTTTTATGATTTGCTTTGATATCACAATGTAGCATTTTAAAAAAGTAATGGCAAAACAGTTACAACCCAGGCATTAAGATATTTTTCAAGCTTCCACTCATTTTCTTGGGACCCGTCTTTGCGTAATGAATAAGCCTGTCAAAGGTAGAAAGAACACGCAGACCAGAGTCGAATCAGCCTTTTTGCACCTGCCAGAGCCCAGAGAAGTGAGGAAACAAGGGCACCATCAGCATCATGTACCCGATCTGCTAGGTGGCTTCAGGTGCAGAAGTAAAGGTGCTCTGTGTTTAGTCCGCTGAAGGCCAGCACGTGCATGAGCTAAAACACTACATTTTACAATTGTTGTGTAGTCCTAGCCACAAAACACATTTATGCATTCAAATTTTCAACCAGATCTTCTGTTTCTGTCTACTTTCACCCTCGCAGTACCCTGCCCCTGGCTGCTGGGAACTTGTAGAATCAGTCCTTTTTCCTTCCTGTTAATTTCTCTTTGTACACCATCAGGTCTGGCTTCACATGCTCTGCTACGTAAGTTGGGTATAGGGTTCCATCTTCCAAAGTTTCACTGCCAGTTTTCATTTGTTGTCATAGCCTCTTCTCTTTTTGACATCCTTTCTCCCTTCACTGCTACTCTAGTGGGATTTTAGGCAAGAGGGGACATAAGCATGTGTATCATTCACACCATGACTTCGATATTATCCTCAATGGCAACAACAAACTGTATTCCTGCCTCAAAAAATAATGCCATTTTTATAAAACGAGACAAGACGCATTTACTCACATATTTCTCATGCATTTACTACATTTTTCTTCACGTACTTTTGACCCAGATGTTGATAGCAGCTCCCATCTCCCCCGCTATGGTCTCTCTTCCTTATCTTGTTGTTTTACTGTATTACTCATCAGGGTTGCTTAGCTGGAGCTCCAAGAAATCTTAGAGTTCTGTAACATGTTGCTAGGGATCTTCCAGAGACATGAGTGAAAAATATAAGCATTGATTTATGCATTCTGTACCGCATGCAATTCTAACACTCATAGTAACAAAGACCATACAGGCTTGTTAGAAGCTTCATCAGAAGTCTTTCCACCCATATGGCAGTACAGTGTGGTCATTTCACTTCAATTGGTTCTCTCTCAGTTTTCATGTGATCACCCTAAAGGCAGAATGGCACAGATAGGGCTTCTTCCAGATTACCCAATCACCCCTTACACAAACCAAGCAGCCAGGGAAGAAAATAAACCCCACTAGTAGTACAGAGAGTCTGGGGAAACTTTAATGTAAAGAAGGAATGTTTGCTCCCCATGATACCCACCCCCCAGCCTGGGCAGCCCCTGGTTGTCCTGGGAGTTGTACAGACTGTGGGGCTGGAGGAGGATTGTGTTGGGTGTTTTCATAGCTTTGTGTCTTTGTTTGTTTGTTGTGATCTTTTGTTTTCTATTTTATCAGCCTTTGTTTCATCAACACAATTGGTGGTTCAATACAGTGATTCCAGAGAGGCGTAAGAACAGGACTCTAGACATGGTCGGTCACAGGGACACTTCTCACAGGGCTAATGATGAAGCATAGTCTTCTGGGCCATTTTGTTGTCTGATTGCAACACATGCACAAAGGAAGGAAGGAAAGAAGGAAGGAAGGAAGGAAGGAAGGAAGGAAGGAAGGAAGGAAGGAAGGAAGGAAGGAAGGAAGGAAGGAAGGAAGGAAGGAAGGAAGGAAGGAAGGAAGGAAGACAGATGGAGAAAAAAGAAGGAAAAGTAAAAGAGAAGGGAACAAGGTAGGGATGGGAGGAAAGAAAGACACAGTGAAGAACAAAGCAGAAATCCCCTCATTTCTATTGAAAATTAAATTTATGTGCTTGTCTCAACACAGAAGTACTTATTGCAGCAAAAAGCGTGTGTTGCACTTTTCTACAAGTATCACATAAAGGGTGCATTTTTTTTTTTACTTTTGCTTTTAAAAACAATGCTGTATGCGTACATGAGCCTACAAAAGAAATCCTTCTAATAATGATTTTAGAACTCTGTATGCTATAATAATTTTCTAACTATATTTAAGTCTGCTTATGTCAAGCACTAAAAAAATATTTCTTCAAAATCTTGACTAAAAGCATTTTAGACTTATTTATTCATATTGTTTAGGGTTATGGTATTAGAACTTGTAGCATTCAATAGCATCAATAAATTCTCACGTTGAAAACATTAATTAAAGTTAATTTACAACTTTTATTTAAATTAAATTTTTAGAGCTTACTGTTAGGAAATTGAATTCCATTTGACTTAAGATAATTATTTAGCAGAAATGTATTATGCTTGTCTCATGTGGTTTAAAAATTTATGAAAGGAAAAGAAAGTAATTAATTTTAAGTAGAGTAATCATAACTGCCTATATTTTACAAGAAAGTTAGGCCAAAAACATCACCATTGTAGATAGGGAGAACTACTCTTTCACATATCACATTCTGATTTTGTCTCCTGAAAATGTGTGCCAAGACATTTAGTCTCTTTCAGGCTGAATAATGAATTTCAAAATTGACCATAAGGGTCCCTGGAATCTGTGAATACCTTACTGGATAGAGCAGTGTGAATTTAACAGGTTGATTAAATACATAAAAATATTCAACATCACTGACCATTCAAGAAATATAAATTAAAACAACACTGAGAACACCTCACTCCAGAAAGAATGAGTACAATCAAGAAATCAACCAATCACATAATTAAATGCTTGAAAACAGCCCAAATCCCCATCAACTGTTGACAGAATAAAGAAGATATTTAAATAAAATGGAGTACTACTCAGCTGATGGTGAAATCCAGGTCTGGCTGAGCCATCTGCACTGCACACCGGTCTCCTAGGTCCTGAAAGAGCCTTTGGCCCGATGTAGACTAAGTTGAGACCAAAGCAAGCATTGAGCTAGTGAAAGTACACCACAGCTGGAGATTGCCGGGTCCTCCCCAATGTTGGGCCTCTCCTCTGGCAGCTAACTATAGACCAATCCTAATAGCCACTGAGAAAACCCCTCCCTCCACTTGTTCTATATAATGCCCTACACTGCACGCATTAAACGAAAGCCTTCCAGAAACCTCCCCAGAGTCTGGTGTTTGTTTGTGACTCTGTACCTCATCCTCCCATGTGCAGTTCTGCCATGACAACACTCAGCCATAAAGAATAATAAACCAGAGACATTTATAGCTAAGTGGATGCACCGTGAGGCCATACTTTTAAGTGAAATAAATAGGACACGTGTGTAAATACCAAATAGTTTTTCGGGTGTGAGAAACTAAAAATGTAAATGAGGACCAAAATGTATAATAGATAATGTGAAATAGGAAGCAAAGGTTCAAAGGGAATGGGAAGAGGCAGGGTTTGATATGCAACGAACCACCTACTCTCCAGGTCAAAGGCTGTGCCAGCCTGCTGCAACCACAGCGGGTCCCAGTGGGAAGTCTTAGACCACAGATTCAGTGCTCAGGAGGGGTTTGTGGGACCCATATTGCTTCTTCCTCTTTTCACCTCCCAGCCACGGAGTGAACAGTTTACCAAATGCTGCCTTATGGGACAGGCTGCCTCACTACGGACCACAAAACAACACAGCCAACCAACCAACCACAGGTTGAAAATTCCAAAACTAGGAGCTGAAATATACCTTCAGTCTTTTCAAGTTAGTTAAAACAGGTATTTTGTTTTAGTAATAGAAAGCTGACCAATATTCTAGCACAGGCCAAATCCACTGTAGTCACTTTTTGTCAATAAAGTTTTATTGGAACTCAGCTGTGTTAATTTATTACATATTAACTATGGCTGCTTGCAAATTACAACTTCTGAGCTGAGAAGTTATGATAGTTATCTTGCGAGTGGCAAAATTGAAAATATTTACTACATTTGTGTGTTTGTTTTGTTTTTGAGACAGGGTCTCGCTTTGTAGCTCAGGCTGGCCCTGAGCTCACTATGTAGCCCAGGCAAGGCTTGAACTCAGCAGTCCTCCTGCCTCTGCCTCCTGAGTCCTGGGATTACAGGCATGAGCCACTATGCCTGGCACTGTGGTAGGTGGTACTGATTGCTGGTGGGTGTGAGTCACCATGCTTGGTATTGTTATATGTGGTTACCAGGGATTGAACTCAGGACCTTGTATGTGCTAGGCAGGCGTCGGAACCACTGAGCTAAATCTCCAGCCCACTATGTTTATTTTAAAGAAAAAATTTGTCTTTTGCTCTATGCTTCTGAAATTATTAGAAGAGGATTTGTAAAAGTATCTCTTTTGGGGCCGAAGATTTAGCTCAGTGGTTCTGGCACCTGCCTAGCAAGCACAAGGTCCCTGGTTTGATCCCTGATAACCATATACAATACAGGGCATGGTGATTTATGTACACCAGCAATCAGTACCACATACCACAATGCTATTACTAATTCATAAGGTAAACAGCATATAGTCTACCAACAAAAGCATCATGCAAAGAGAAGTTACTGATAGAAAAATGCACACTTTATGTTGCCTGATTAGGCCATGAAAATATATGAGAAATATTAATTTGTTATAATTTGAAAGACTTGAACTTCTGATCAAACATTTTCAGAGATTTAGAATTCAAGCTGTTCTCTCTATGACATCTCTTCTAATAATGTCAATGAGAATTTTCCACATGCGAAACACTTTCCTGCCCCCAAGTATACGTATATGTTCTTCTACAACAATAGAGCCATCTTTGCAATAACTTATTTTCAGCACTGAGGATTGAATCTAGGGCCTTCACACTGAGCTACACTCCAACAC